>NMRB01000983.1:153901-221313 GCA_002633025.1 Notospermus geniculatus | reverse complement strand
GCTAATTTATATCAATAATCAAATGTTCAGCTTTATAATTCTTTTTGACCCCCAAGCATTTTCTGCTAACTGTTCTTGGTATTGATTTTGCCAATTGTGATATTCGAAATCGGTACATAATGCAATGTTTTATTCGCTGGTGTTTGTCCCAGCCTGGGTAATGTATATGCAATGATCATGGTACTGTTTCAGGCTTATGGTCCTAGTCCTTTTCATTGGAAGCAATTTGCGGAGTCTTAAAATGGCCACACTTTTAGCAAAAGAAATTTTCTCCCTTTTCTATTCGATTCGTAAATAAATAGAGGCAGAGTGGTATGGTAGTGCACTGGAAAAATTGGTGCATATTACCAAAAATAGATGGTCTTTATCTATTTTTGATATTACTGTAAAGCAAGATAATTTCGCGGCTGGAAATTTTCGCGAATCAAGAATTACCGGTATAGACATATTCACGGCAGGATATTTTCGCGAGTCTCTGCCATTTTTTTCAGTTTTTTTTTCACGGACCGTATTTATCACTTGCGTGTACTCACATTCGCGACAGGAAATTTTCGCGACTCATACACTCTCGCGAAATTCGCGAAAATTTCATGCACGCGAAATTTTCCTGCTTTACAGTACCTCTCTCATTACAGGTTCGATTCCCTGGTCAGGCCTAGTCTTCTGATGGAGAGTGCATCTAACTTCAAGAGTGCAGGTTTTCCAGGACACTCTGGTTTCCTCCTGCTTGAGAATGAACCTAATAGAGAGGTAAAGTATAATTCACCCTAACTTCAACATGGCAAAGTGCCAGGCCTCTGCAACAGACACCGTAAAGTGAACACAATGATTAAACCACAAAGCACAATATTTACCAGTTGACTTGGGCACAACCTTGGAGTGTTTGCTGTTCAAGTCGCCCTAACATTAGGTAACTGCGACATGGATTATTTACCACTGACTTGTGCACATGTCCAAGCTTGGCACTTTGCCCATGTTGAAGTTAGGGTGAATTATACTTTTTTTTAATAACACTGTATTTGCACAGCCAAACTGTGTTCACTATAGAGCATCTATGAGAGCTATGAGACCTCTATGTGCACTCTCCTAACATTTTGAAAATATCGTGAAATTCAATAGTGGGGCTTTTAAGATTTCCGCAATTCTACTCCAACAACTCTGGGTCAGAGCTTGTGGATGTTTGTGCACCATAAAGTACCACAGGATGTGATGGCTTGTGTATTTGTACACAAATCCCATGTGGCAGTTTCCCCCAAAATTAACATGAACTGGCATATTCAGTCAAACTTGTTTATTGTCGAGTTGGACAAATTCAAAAGTACCCCATACACGTTCAATATTATTGCACAATATGACCAAGATGGGCGATATTATTGCCAATCTTTCTTCCACCATCATGCCAGAAGCACATGGCCCTATTTTGGGCCCCATATTGTGCAATAATATTGATCGTGTATGGCCCGCTTAAGTTGATGCAGGTCAAATAATTTGGGGGTTTTATACATTCTGCATGTGCAAGGGGTGTGGAACATCCATGTGGCAATTGAGGATGTAGGCTACTACGACTTAGTGGAATTTTGGAGTACCAAAATTTCACAAGTACTAGTAAATTCCCAGTCATGGACTTTGTTGCTTATTGACCAAGGAGAGTGGTTCATGACCACTATTTGTAAACCTTTGTTTGGTTTTGTAAATAGTTCTATCTACCCGGTCATATTTCATGATGACCTAATAAATGCAATGTTTTGTATCAAAATAGTTGTTTGTTGTGAATTTGTATTTGAATTTGCATTATTGGCCCAGGTATTAAAGTACGGAAGATGCCATCTCAATCTGTTGATTTCCTGCTGCTCCTCACGTGAATGAGGTTGCTCTTGTCTACATCGTAGTTGGCAGCCATTTTATTGGAAATGGTTACAATGAACTACTGTTATAACGTACAGATTCCTTATGTCCCTGGAGGTACGTTGTAACGAGGTTCGACTGTACCATTAAACAAAGTCAGACTATCTGCTGCTTTGGCAGCTAATGGGTCATATGAATAAAGACAAGCATATGCTTTTACTTAAGATTTGTACAGCATTGCATAGTGCATTTGTATTGCAAAATTCAAGCAAAAGCATTTGCTAGTCTTTATTCATATGACCCATTGTCTGATCATTTCATTTTCTTGGAGGCTGTGATGAGTTTTCCTGTCAACCTTGCGAAAAAGCAACGACAAAACCCTCTTTGATTCATTATTCACAATTTATTTTTATTTTCACATTTTATAAAATACTACGCATTTATCTTACAAATCGTTACCATAGCGGTACAAATCGTTACCATACCGGTACATACATTTCACCACCAACCTCTTTGGTCTTCTTTGTAAACTTCAAATGCAGTCATATTGAAGTGCTCCCTACTTTTCCACCTTCAAAGAATTCACCTCGACCTACATTTTTTTCGGTCATGTACATTAATTCTTTGAGATTTAACAATGAAGAATTTCTATTAATGTTCTCTGAAATATTTCCCTTTATAAGAAGTGAAGTCCAAAGTAAATCCAGCCACACGTACTTATCACACATCCAACAGTGAGAACCTTGTTGTTATGACTGTGTCAGTGAACCATATGTTCGAGAATCCCCTGCCTTATCAAGTGTTCACATTCAGATCGCAAAAGAAAATGCTGAAAGAACAATGTGTGAAAAATAAGTTAGTACAGTAGAACTCGCGTAACTTGGCACCTTCGGGACTTGAATTTTTTTGACGACTTACAAGAAGGACGAGTAAAGATAACTCGTCATAATGACGACTTGCATATAACTCGTCAAAATGACGACTTGCAGTCTAACTCGTCAGTGACGACTTGACGTATGTGCTGGGAATTCCTAGTTCCCGTGCATTGTACATGTGCACGTACGTCTATACATCATCTTTGATCTTGTGGGCTGCGGACTCAGGCGTGCACCAATGAATACCGGTACTGTCGAGGTAACGTCACCTGTCAAGGGACACCATGTATTTCACATCAGGCCATAGGACTATGTTGGGGAAACTTTGATAGTTCAGTGTGAGGAAGGAGATCGTTTCCCTGACGCAGTGAGTGTATCAAAGCTGAACTGTACTGAAGTCGGGAGGGTTCCAGGAAACCTGTGTGGCGCGTTTCGCCAATAGGAGCTGTCAGTGAGCTGACCAATAGGTGTCACTACGGCCCAATTCAATGCATATAGCGGACCCATTCATTCTTGATCGAGCACCAATCGCGTGGATTTTCCTGTGTGTTGGCCCGCTAGAACTTTGCTGCCATCTTTTGACAATATGCGCGGCTGACTGCTCCTATTGCTGAATGAGGTGCAGCTGAGCGACATGCAACATGCGTCAAATCATTTTCCGACGGTGACGAGTTACAGGCGTAATTTTACATGACATTTCTATTACACGGGACTGTCAGATTAGTGACGACTTGTGTTAAATGATGACTTATGAATGACGACTTGTGTGCATATTTTTAAATGGAATTAACGTTGTAGTTAATCGGGACTTCCTGGCAGCTGCCGACTTGTGCACAGTGACGGGTTATACGACGTCGAGTTACGCGAGTTCTACTGTATTGTCATCTAAAATTAGCAAGACTGCACCGACCCATCTGACATAACAGCCTATCATTATTTTGAAAACTGCAAAGACCAAGCACACTGAGGAGGGCCGAGACTCTCCAACAGCGCTGCCTCAGTCCACAAAAATAATTACGGTACATCTATGTTGATTTGTAAACACTATAATACGAGAATTTTCGACACTAACCGGGGTCTTCCTCGGGCACTTTCTAAGAGATTACAGAAAAGACCAGCCTGGTTGGGGTTGAAAATTTGCGAAATTTTGGAGAGACGACTTCTCATATTTTATATCATTTTGTGTGTCATTCTTTGTGCTTTATTTTTGTAAACACTAGCGTAAAATAATGCTGTAGTTGTATTAGATTCTTCAAAGGTGCTTTATGGTTTTGACCTATGTCACCTAAATTCTTTTGTTATCAAAACCATATGCAGGGGGACTCTAAAGTTTCACAAGTTAATAATTACCTAGTGTATTCACACACAAATTAATTTCTAATATGTCTGATACATGTATGTCAAAATTATTTCTGATTAAAATGTTAAACCTAAAACCAGCAAGTGTAATCCATTCACGTTGTTCAGACCAGTAGATCTAGTCCTGATAATGAACTCTGATCTGCACCGTCAAAGTGACAGCTAATTGGTCAAATGACTGAAGGCTCCTGTCGCATGCAACAAGCTGACGGCACAAATTGATCTGGGGCCGGTTGCACAAAACTCATGTTAGCGCTAACATGGTGTTAGCGCTAACTTTTATGTTAGATGACGTCAAAATCCATTGTCATTTTACGTCATTTAACATGATGTTAGCGCTAACATCATGTTAGCGCTAACATGAGTTTTGTGCAACCCAGCCCAGATTAACAATTGCTTTTCAAAATTTTTGACCCAGGACAAACACTCAACGTTCGAAAACGGAGTACACACTGAGAGAGTTGTGACCCTCCCAGTGCTGCCCAGGTCCACAAAAATAATCAAGACGAATATACTAACGATGAATGTCAGGTGGCATTAAGTGCTCTAGAGATGACAACAGACTTCAACAGTGCTTTATATATGTGGTTTTGACCTATTTCACCTTACATCATTCGTTATCAAAACTGTATACAAAGGGGCCCTGACCCTCACAATTTAATAATTATCCTGTGTATTCGTACACAAACTAATTTCTAATAGGGGCCTATGTCTGATATGTCAAAATTATTTTTAATTAAAATGTTAAACAACCAGCAATTGTAATCCATTCCTGTTGTTCAAACTAATAATAATAATAATAATGTGTGGGTTTATAGTGCCTTTTACATTTAAGTGTCAAGGCACTTCACAACATTATTACTATCTTGTCCGGATACTGAACCCTGATCTGCACCGTTAAAGTGACACCTATAAATTGGTCAAATGACGGACAGCTCCTATTGCCTGCAACAAACTGACGGCACCAATTGATTTGATTGACAATTGCTTTTTAAAATTTTTGACCCAGGACAAACGCTCAAAGTTCGAAAACTGAGCACACTGAGAGAGTTGTGACCCTCCCAGTGCTGTCTAGGTCCACAAAAATAACGTCGAATATTACTATTTCGTCCATCAGACAGCAAGTACTCTCGAGATGGCAAGGGACTTCAACAGTACTTTACCATGGTTTTGACCTATTTCACATAACATCTTTTGTTATCAAAACCATATGCAGAGTGACTCTAAACTCTCACTATTTAATAATTATCTAGTGTATTGATACACAAATTAATTTCTAATATGTCTGGTATGTCAAAATTATTTTTGATTGAATTGTTAAACCAGCAATTGTAATTATTCACGTTGTTTAAATTAGTACAGCTTGTCCAGCAAAATCTCATTTCTGTTTTATACCCGCAGAGGTCAGATTTAACATACCAGGTATTTAACAACAGGACTTCACCTGAGTGAGTGTGCACATTATTCCAAATGACACAGGACAAGGGCGATAAAATCATTAGAACTGATGTCATATTCGAGTGGCTTGCTATCTGTCCATTTATACATGGAGCTTATACCTGCCACCAAAAATCAATAACAAGACTCGTTACTGACATCTGCCAACGAACACAATGAAATATTTCATCACAGTTTCTGATGTTCAATAACAGCTTACATAGGTTTATTTACCCATTAAATCCTAGACATCCCCTACGGCCTACTCCTTGCATCAGAATCGCCCCAGATGACTGCTAATGGGCTGCCCGTTTCTAATTGTCTGTTCCCTACACACCCAGCAGTCCTACGACCAACACATTATGAATTAGTTAGTATCCCCAAGAATAGATGGCAGCACTGAGTATACAGAGACACAATACTTATCAGGGGCAATGGGATTGGGTGCACGTGCACCTCCCCACAGCAGTAAGCGAGTTCTGCTCTGGGCAAGCAGAAAAAATCAACCTTGTAATCGTGTAAATTTTGGCTAAGAATAGCACTGAAATCACGTCTCAGAGCATCTTGATTCCAAAATTTTCTGGGGGAGGCCCCCAGACCCTGCTTATTACCCACCTGACTGTTTTTCTTTAATAAAATGATACTTCCATCCTGTGTCTCAAACTCTCCATGATCAATTAAACAACGAACCTGAAATAATCAACCAGGCAAAGTGTATACAGAATCATGAGCCCATTTTCAAACAGCCAAAATTCAATGATCTCTTCACCAGAAGACACTGGTCTCACTACATGTAGATTCCACAGAATTCAAAGTTGGAGCCGATAGAGGCTTGTGTTCCAACATCATGATTCAACCAAATTTCTCACTCCAACTAGGCCTAGGCCCTTTGGTGAAAATATAGCCGAAAACTGCCACAAAATAGCAGCAATAGGTGCGTTAGCGCCATCCCTGGAACATATCTAGCCTACCTCAATGTAAAGTGACTTGGGAGGTTTCATATCTTGTGTTAGATCTAGACCTCCCTCTCCTCCTATTGATCTCATATAGTTGGCTAATGATTTGTTGTATTTGTTGAACCAGTTCACCTGAAGAGGAGGAGGGAATGTGAAAAATTACATGATCAAATGTGAAATCTGGAATGAGGCGCGACTTCATTGTACTGGTACCGTATGCTTGCCATTGCCAAGGCAAACAGGGAATAGTGGAAACATATCTTACTTCTTCCTCACATAAGTTATACTTGATTTCAGCCGGCAGTACACTTCCAAACTCCCATCTCATCTCTTGAATCTGTTTTAATCTGTTGTATCTGAAAATTAAATTCAGACATCACAAACAGTTGATGCATTGTCCAATCGGAAACTGATGAAAGAATTTCAATTTTCACTTTTACAGTCAAAAACCGATGACTGTCAATATCTGACCGTAGAGTACAATCTAAATCAAGTTTATATTATATCTAGTGAGACCTCAGAGGCCAAACTTGAAGTACCTAACCTCTTACAACTGGTTTTCTCTTGGGTCCCAATGGCTGATATTCATAAAAACTAGCAAGTGCTTAGAAGCATCTGCTTGCTAGCATCTGCTATCTCACCAAGAATTAAGCAGAAGCATGTGCTTATACTTAGTATCATATTCATAAAAAATAGCATTTGCTTGAGGTGCTTGACTTGCGAGTCTCAAGCAAATGCTTGACTCCTTCAGGAGAATCAGGTTTTAAAGTGTTGCATAAGTTTGGTTATAAGTGATGGTAGGCCTGTAACAAGTTATTTGGTAAGAGATATCCTTTTGTTATTGAGAATACGGGCTGTGTCAGGCCCTTAGCTAGCATAGGGACAGGGGGCAAATGCCCCCCCCCCCGGCAAATTTTGCCAAATTTTTTTTCTCCAGCAAAATCAAATGTGATAAAAGATCATTATTATGTGTCATTATGTCGTGTCATGTCATGTCATGTATGTCATGTCATTATGTCATGTGAAGTCATGCAGGCCATGTCATGTCGTGTCATGTCATGTCATGTCATGTCATGTCATGCCATGCCATGCCATCTCATGCCATGCCATGCCATGCCATGCCATGCCATGCCATGCCATGCCTTGCCATGCCTTGCCATGCCATGCCATGCCATGCCATGCCATGCCATGTCACGTCATTATGTCATGTCATGTCATTATGTCAGGTCATGTCATGTCATGTCATGTGTCATTGCGTGTTATGTTATTATTGGGCCTATTTGTGTCTCAGATTGCAGGAAATGGACTAAATCGCATCTCAGAGCTTCTAATTTTCAAACTTTTTCGGGGGGGGGGGGGGTCATCGGGGAGGGGGCCAGACACCCCCACTTCCGCAAAACCGCCTGACGACATGATTTTCTACGCATATAAATCTTTCTCTTCCTTTCAACAAGCTGAATAAACGCTGCCAGGGCAAAGAGTTCTGCTCCTTGCAACTTTAAGCTTGGTCTGGAGCAACCTTGAAAATTCTAAGTGTATGCTTGTAAGCAGATGCTTTTTACGACACTTTATGAATATGAACTTTAGCAAATGCTTTCCAGTATAGCATTGACTAAATGCTCAAAAAGCAGATGCTTTACCTAGTAGCAGAAGCTGATAAGTATAAGCATTAGCTCAGGTTTTATGAATATCGGGCCTAGTATATGCTTAAAAATCTAAGTAAAAGCACATGCTTAACTTTTATGAATATCAGCCAATATCCTGTTTTACACATAAAAGTTCCTTCTTTCTGTTTACCGGTATACTTGGAGTCGGACATGCTCAACTTCTCTTCAGCTCTTTTTCTTAACTTTTTTGTCATTTCGTTACAGGCCTACCATACCTTTTTTTGCTGTATTACACACTTTCCTTTAACACTCATTCCTTTACTTACACATATGCCAATAGACACCTTTTGTTCCGCTGTATTACACCATGCCTTAATGCAACACCATATACCAGAGCTTCTTCCCCACCAGCAACAGCAACACTGGAATATAAGTTGATAACGAGACCAAGAGAATAACCATGCAAAAACACTTGTCTTCTCTTCCAACTGTTAAATGAATATTTCTGCAGAACACTCCCCATCCTCTTCAAAGGGCATCTGAGGTCATCACAGAAGAAATCTGATTTAAACCATGAGTAGACCATATCTCTGCTCTTCAAGGGACACTTTGGACACAACACATGAGTGCTTCAGCAACACTTTTTGGAAGCTCTAAAAAAATGACTTATTATAATTAATTGATCGACTTATTAATTCAACACAATTGATCGATTGATTGATTGATAAATAATTCCCCCTCCAAGAAACCAATCAGACAATGAATTCTTGATAACACAATCTGACATCTCACTTACACATCTTCCTGATTCTTTTCATTGAGGGCTCGCACTTCCTCCAAAACTTGGCGCACGCCATCTTCCTAGAATAGATAACCCAGTACTTGCACTATTATACGCACAAGTTTGAGGTACAGGCCACACTGGGATTGTGGTAATACCACGGTAGGCCTAGGTCCGCAGGAACCAACGGATAGGCCTAGGCCGCCTACCGCCTACCCTGTGGTGTGCAGGCCTTTCCTTTTGAGGTGCACTAAAATGTGCATGTGCCTCGCAAACAATAGAATTTCTATTGTTTGCGAGGCACATGCACATTTTAGCGCACCTCAAAAGGAAAGACCTGGGTGTGGGTGTGGCTGTGTTTGGCGCCTCCAACTAACTAGGCCCTAAACCAACACCCAAAGTAAGTGGGATCCCCCTTAAAAAATGTTGGGATTTCCCTCGCTTCTTCAGGGCTCACACTTGGGTCTAAAATTAGGGAGAAATAATGTCTCCCTCCTCAAAACTTTGGGAGACTTCACTCTAAAGAGGGAGACTTCACATAAAGTTTGTGGACGACATATCTAACAAAGTTGTTTGATTTCAGCCTCTTTGCAAGAAATTAACACTTAATGATGATATTTTAGGGCATTTAGGAGCGGATTTGGGCATTTTGGGGTGCATAAAATGCTTCAGAGGGGATCATATACCCCTAAAAAAAAAAAAAAAAAAAAAAATTTTTTTTTTTTTTTTTTTTAGGCGACTTTATGTCTCCCTGGGAGTTATTTTGGGCGATTTTGGGCGAAATTTTCGCCCCACGTCGCCCACATCGCCCCCAAATGTGAGCCCTGCTCGCTTCTTTGGGGACTTTACGGCTTAGGCCCTAGGCCTACCGGTCCGGTACCGCGTAGGCCTAGGCCTAGGCCTATACTATAGGCCTAGGCCTAGGCCTAGCCTAGCCTAGCCCAGGCCAGGCCGACTTGACTTGGCCATGGCTGGCTTATGCCTAGGCCTACCTAGCCTAGGCCTAGGCCTAATGGTTGAATGACTGTAGGCCTAGTGCACTGTTAGGTCACATGATTAGATAGGCCTAATCAATGATGATGGCAGCAGCAATGCATGAATGCAATGTAGGCCTACCAAATGCATGGGCCTGCAGTGCATGCGTTGCATGTCAAGCACAGATGAGCCAACTTTTTTAGTTCATCACCTGATTTGGAACAAAAAGCACTCACATTGTAATGAGGCAATGAGCTTTCTTTAGTGCGTTTAAGTTCTTTAATCAGATCAAGCGCTTTTTCACAGAACATCCTCGCTGATACGACTGGTATTGTCGTTTTTATTGCACGGAAGACAGTTCTGATCGGTCAAATTTCGCGCTAGGACATGTAGGAGGCCAAGCCGACAGGATGATATAACACGATAGGAGATTGGTTAAAAACTTGACCGACGTGTTTCTTCCACCAATTAAAATTCGTTTCACGTCTCACGACGATATCGCCCCCTATTGATTGTTTACATTCCAAGTTATTTTTAGCGTGTTCGTTTACTTGCCTGGGCCTCCCCGGAGTAAATTTCTCAGCGACCGTCGCGCATGCTCAATAAAGCCTTATTCACGAACGCTGTTGGGTCTCACCCGTGTAAGTTTGCACCACGTGATCAGGCAAACTGACGGCAAGCAATGGCACTGACACACCAGCAGACGACATGGACGACCAGAAGATGTAAGTCGCCCTGACAGCAATTTTATCCTCCCTATCTGCATCTATAGTTGCATGCTAACCATTATTTATATCCAGTTTGGGTAAAAATGGTGGATTCGGCACGTTCGACGCCATTGTGTTGAAAGGCATTCTGGGATACTTCCCCAACTAATCACCTCGGCGAGGTGATTACTTCGGGCAGGCCCGACAGACCCCAGATCATGACGTCACACGAAAAAGAACGCAGATGGGTCTCACCCAGGTGAGGCCCAGGCAAGTAAACGAACACGCTATTTGTGGAGAAGTTCAGGAGAGTTTTCTTTTCCAAAACATGAAAATGAGATTGAGGAGTGGTCATACCGTTGATCAAACTGAAAATGAAGTTACCGAGAATGGAAATGTACATGCTATCGATAAAAATAAGGCGAAATCTGGCCACAAACGTCAACAGAAACAAGGGAAGATCCAGCAGATGACGAGGTCAGTCATGCTCATCATCTCGGCATGCTCAGTCATTGTGTCATGATCATGACAAAAATGCATTCACATCACATCATCTGATCATGCATCCATGTATGTGTATGCATACATGTGTAGCCTGCAGCTGGCTATTACTAGGCTAATAGGCCTAGGGCCTAGGCTAAGAGTGAAGAGATAGGCCTAGGCCTACAGCAATATTTTTGGAGCAACTTGAAAATTCATTTCATCGGAAAACTTCAGCCTAGGGCCTAGGAGGACTACTCTCCATTCCAAATCCCCTTGGCGCGAGGTTTATCAACGATCCGATAGCTCCGCAACGGCTGGGCCGATTTTGACGAAACATACGTCAGTTGACTTATCTTTCTTGGCGGTACAGCCATCATCACAGTCAATTTCCCGAAAAACGTGACAGAAAAAAGTTGTTTCACAAATCACTGTTTGTGCTGACGGCCGAAATGGCGGCCATTTTGAAATGACGCAATGCATCGCGCACGTGTAAACTGCACTGAACAGCATCTCGAAATGAAATGGGTTTTGAGAAAGAGATCCGTTATGCAGGCCTTACGCAAAAAATGAAGATAGCAGAAAGATACCGGCAAGAAAGACAAGTTTATTGATGTATGGTATGTTGAATTTGGCCCAGCCGTTGAGGAGATATCGGCCGAAAACCTCGCGCCAAGGGGATTTGGAATGAAGAGTAGGAGCTCGGAAATCAAAACTTCGGGAGAAATCGGTAGGCCTACCCGGTAGGCTAGATCACGACTGTTAGAACTGGAATCCATACCGCCGCGTCCTCTATCGGCAGCTTCAAACAAACGGGGATTTCCGGTCTAAAAATAGTACATTAACGCGGAAACTACCAAAAAAATTTCAACCTGGGAATGAGTTATTAGAACTTCCTGCGGCCTGTATTGTTCGCCTACCTGGTTAATATCAATCATAAAGAAGTGATCTGTGTAACAACGTTGAGTTATTCGCAAAAAGGTTTGTCTTACTGTTGGAAGATCGGGGAAACTACCCTCAGCAAGGCCGAAATTGGCATTGTCTGAACAAACTTATCAATCATTCGTCACACGTTTCAGAACTCACTAATTGCTCTTGTCTGTTACATAGATTTAGGACTCCACTTGCACTACAGCTGACCAGAAACAAAGCGGACAGCTTAATTACTTCAATTAACTCATTCCCGTAATCAGTAAATATTTGACTAAAGATCCAATCATATGCAAGTTAGTATGTCGTCATACGGGTCCAAACTACCAATCAAATCGCGGAGAATTGGACAGGCGACAGACTGGAGAGCAAGCAGTCAAAAGACCTATTGTGCTCTAACAGTCGTGAGATTGCACGGAAACTCCTGAAAACAATCTGGCTGTCCAGCCAGCATCGGCATCATCGACGTATCCATCAAAACCGCTGGAGAACTCGGCATTGCGCGGAAACTCCCGAAACAATCCAGCAAGCATCAACACCATCCCCATAGCCAAATAAGGCCACGCTTTTTTTATTCCTTGTTTCGCGAGCTTTTTCTCAGCACCTCCATCAGAGGAGGGCGGAAAAAAAATAAAAATAAAATTTTTATTTTTTGATTTCTCGAAAGTTATCCAAGTTCTCTGAAAAGCGGAGGAGAAGAAAAAAATAAAATTTTATTCCGCAATAAAGGGTCAATTGGAATAGGCTTACCCAAACCCAAACACCAATGTACCTATTAAGCTTGAATGATGATGAGGCCACATCGACTGGTGTGTCCAAGGGCATTTCATGCCATTGCATAGAACTGTCAGAAACCATGTATCAATCGGATGGTAAATCTAACAAAGGTCATATTTTTGAAAAATGTATTTTCGGTCTCGGACACCTGAGCAGCGGGCGGAATAAAAATAAAAATAAATTTTTATTTTTTTTCCATTTTGGCAAGTTTTTGGAGCGGAGGGCTCGTGAAAACCCCCAAAAATAAAATTTTATTTTTTTTCATTTTCCTATTTTCACCTAGCAGCGGGCTCGCGAAACAAGGAATAAAAAAAGTGTGGCCTAATCCATCAAAAACAAAAATACTTCATGAGAACTCGGAAGAGCGCACGGAAACTCCCGAACAAATTCAGCCTATCTTGCCAACATCGGCACCATAGCCATCATCGACATATCCATCAATACCTTGGGAGAACTCGGTAGATCGCACGGAAACTCCCAAACAAATTCTGCCTATCTTGCCAACATTGGCACCATAGACACATCCATCAACACCTAGGGTTTTTGTCACTCTTTCAGTTGTCTGCTGCCTCAGCTGAGAAAATGGAAGAGAACATTATTTGTTGTTGGTACCATTCTGTTTGTCTTGTATGTGATAGTGCCAACACTGCTGTATCTATATCCATCCTTGATCAAGATTGCTGTATTTCTAACACCATGTGAGTATAAATCCTGCAGAATGCCTGGAGATGGTTTGTGCTTTTAAAATCTTTTTATCACACGAAGGATAGGACTGACATGACTGACAGGGGAATAAACCTGGACACTGAACAAGAGTAACAAGCACTGATGCTTCCAACTGCACCACTCTGACACCAGATTGTTGAACATACCGGTACACAACAAAATACTTCTGATTTGTACCGTATGGTATCTGTTTTAAATCTGGTAGCCAGTTGAGACTACCAGTATGCTACTGCATACACTCACAGTAATTTACCGGTAACCAGTATTCCCTTGAATGTAACTCATGATTTTGTTTACTTGGATTTCAGTACACTGGCCAATCATTATTGACTTCAATGACTTTGCCTATTTCAAGCTGACTGCTGGGAGGAACTTCAGGGTACCTAGCCAGGACTCATCACTCGGAGTTTGGTATGAAACTTCTTAGTGGCTGTAACACACATTTTTATCTGCAGGCAGTCCTTTTAGTTAGGTTATAGGAAACCTGCATTGGTCTGTCTGTCACAGTTTACTAGTTCACTGTTATTGACCAGTATTAAGTGCCGACCACCCACAATACATCAATGATAGTGGAAAATTGAGTAGGCCTACCAGTAGTGAGGGCTCTGTGGATTTGGGGCCATTTGCAGAGAAGTTTGACATACTTATAGTCTGGCAGCATCTAACTTTGACCCAGTGGAATGCGGAAGTTAGGAAATGATAGTTGGATTTTCCAAGGAACTTTAATCACACGCGGCTCTTGAATACCGGTAACCGGTGCACAGCACGAACAATCGGGGAACGACCACAAATGGTCAGCAGGCATTAACCGCAAAGCTCTGCCACATTACATTACCTGACTTCCACATTCCATTGGGTCGTAGATGTTGCCAGACTTTAAATTACAAATCATTTCTTGCCTTCTGTCTTTGCAAAATAATCAATGCAATGACACTTTCAGGCACATTCCTCCCAAGTCCTTAGTCCCCAAGTTTACGAAGGACAACAGTTCTCAAGCATATGAGAAGTCGCTCTCTGACGGATATCCAATTATTCTCTACTGCCATGGAAATGCTGGAACAAGGTGAGCATTCAATAAGTGGGTGGATAATTTACTCTGTGGGATCTGGTGAAGATATGAATTTCAATTGATGGGAAGTTAGATAGAAATCTTTTGATTTTGAGAGCCGTGATGATGAACCAACACTGTGGCTAACAAGTTTGTCTCAGAAGGACAGATTTCGTGGCATGCCGACCGTAAGTCCAGTCCATGTGACTGGTGTTGGTAATGGTGGCAGTAATCATCTCTGACGAATCCTCTCTCCAAAATCATGCTGCCTGTTTATCTGCACAACATTTAGTTCAGGAATTTATCTGTAAAATTGTTATTGTTGAGGAATGCATGCCAAAAAAGTGTTAAAAGATGAGTATTATTTGACAACTTGGGAAGGCTACAAATCAATCTTGTTCATAAAGTTTTGTAATTTGAAAGCCCTGGTTGCTCCAAAACGAAACCTGAAATGAAAGCAACTTCCTAGTGTACGGTATTACATTTACTGTGCTGAGTATTGGTACTATCGTCAGTAGCTGATTTCCTGTGACATAACTATAATCAGTTTCCCTTTGATTCGATAGTAAGAACTGAAGCATCAGTTGCATGTGTTTTCTTGCATCCAGGCCAACTCTCTGTCGCATATTTTCAGTCTATAACACATTTTTTTTAAATTCTCGCAATTCACTTATCTGTCCACACAGGTCTTGTACAGCAAAATATGCTTACTTACTTGAAACAAAATATTTTTGCCTACCCTTGCAGTATTAATAAACGGAGAGCGCAGAAAATTATTTGCGAAATTGAGATCTGCAACTTAATGGATACAATGGAATGAACCTCCCCAAGCAGACACCTCTGCCAGGAGGACGCCTCTCTCTCTTGCCGACACTGAAGCACAGTCCCCACATTATCCATTTCTATTCATTTAGGCCATTGTCACTCAGTGTAAAAGGCCTTAACACGCTGACTGCCAGCTCCGAGCATACTCATAGTCACAGATGTCCTTCCCATTGCCAGCTGCGAGTATACTCGTAGTAGGGCTAATGCATTTTCTATTACCGGTAATGTTGATAAGCAATAGCAATGGCGAAGAGCCTTCCAATGATCATACTGGCAGTGGGGATTGACCAGATGTATGGGAACACGCTAGAGGGCGTACAGCTACAACTCGTAGTTGGTGATATGAAATAACTTGAAACAGGCCTGGTAGTCATGGCAATGGCAGATAAAGTGATATTTTAGCCATGGCAGTCAACGTGTTAAGTTGTTGATCTCAATCTCACATTTAGCATCCCGTTATCCTGTCCCTCCTTCAGTCACATTCTTCCTCTACTCACTCTACACCCTACACCATGATGTTGTGCTTTTCAGAGCAGGCATATTTCGTTTACGGATGTACCGCATCCTGGCCTCCACTGATAAACATGTTTTTACATTTGATTATCGAGGTAAGATAATATGTGATGTTGTCTGTCGTCTTTATTGGTAATTTTGGACACTTTCCCAACTTCATGTTTCACTTTCCTGTTACATGTATTATTCTAACACATTTTGTTATTTGACATTCATTTTCAGGAAACAGGAAAGTGACAAGTGGAAATTGACAAGTTGATGGCAAAAGAATAATGATATTAATAACAGGCTATTTATGCTAAAGATGAAAATACATAGTAATGATGACAAAAGTCAGTTGGAATTTCCTACAGTTTGGGGGATAAAACAGTATCAATTTCTCAACCCTACTTCATTTATTTTGTAGAATTTGACTTGGTGATTATCTGTGGCTCTTCCATCAACCTGTCTAGTTCTACGTGTTATGATCCTGCTTCTTTCACTCTAGTGTCACTGTCAGTGCTTCTTTATGTCATTTCATCACCCTCAGTCTCCTTTTCACGGGTTTCATGGAACACGGTTTCACAGGTTTCATGGAACACGTCCACTTCTTCAAAAATGTACCGGTATTTTGAATCACTGACCTGACTACACTGAAACAGAAAGCGAACTGGCGAATAAAATTCATTCCAAAAATCTTGTTTTCTCTGAGAGAGACTACAAATGTAGCTGTGGCATGTGTGGTACCAAATAGGCTTGTCTATTTTTAGCGGACCCTTATATTCATTTGCTGTCTTCAGGTATTGAAACAAGGTGCGTGTTTCCAAGTGAAGCCTAAAAAAGGAGACGATGGTGGCAAAGCAACCTGGTCAACACCTCACCATCAATACCCTGTCCCCAACCTTCTCCATCTGAACTAACCTTTGTCCTGCTTTGTAATGCTTGTCTGCCAGCAGGTACAAGATGCTCTCCATCAAGCACAATAATGATTTTCTCCATTGTATGTCGTGTGTACTTTGTACAGAAAAATGTTGACATCTTTAGGTTGAATCAAAAAATAATCAGAGACATTCTATGTGCTATATTTCTGCAGGATCCATTGACTTTTATCACCTGTAATGTGATGTTCGTCCAGTTACCAAACTAACAATTTCTGAAAAAATTCCATTTCTATACAAAAGTCTCTACAGTAATGGGTATAATCTGTAGACCGTTAGTTTGTAACTGTTTGTGTAGCAGTCTGTAACTATCTGCACCGAGTCTTGCACTTCTTTCTCAGGCTACTGTATCTGTGTTTTCTTCTTGTGTTTGTTCAAGTTTCTCTTTTACACTAGCACTTTGTGCACTACCTAATCTAATCATGCTAATGGGTTTTCTCCAATAGAGGCTTTGCAATGACGTCATCCTGGTGGCCATTCTGGAGGACACAGGGCACAGAGGTGTGAGCCGACCGTGACGTGACTTGCATTAAGTGCGCCACGCCATGGTTGACGTAAGGTCAGTGGGGCATGCACTGCTCGTTTCGCTGCACCTCTGCAGCATGTGTCCTCCAGCATGGCGGCTTGTGACGTCATATGCAAAGCCTCTATAGTTTCTGTGTATACTTCATGTATAGAGGAAGTGCAGCGACGATTGTGACGTCACTGCCGCGACGAGATGCCGCCATGTTGGACGTCACGTCCAACGCATTCGTAGCTTCAAATGACGTCCAACATGGCTGACGTGCGAATTATGACGTCAATGATGACGTCACGTGAAGTTCCTCTATATACATGTCCAGTGGAGATCTACAACTGTTCATTCTTAGCTGTTGTCAAATGTGCTACTTTGTAGGCTACAGTTCTGTTATTTCCTATTTTTTTTCAACACCATCCTACCTACATTTTCCCTCAATACAATCAAGCTCCTGGCCGTGTATCATTCTGTCTTTCAATAATAAAAGGCAGTTGCCACTTCTGATAAGTGGGAACAGAGTGGATTGAAGTAACAGCTGTATTGTATACTACCTAGTACACTGTACTGCCAAGTACACTGTACTACCTAGTACACTGTAGTGCAGAGTGGAGCTGAACCTTCCATCAACAATGTTCCCACTGTTTCTTTAAAGCCGCACAGTATAGACAGATGGGTCAAAATCGGCGACCATAGTCTTGGTCACCCAGCCGCTGTTTTGAATCTGGGGATCCGTGTACATGTAGCACTAGCAGTACTGCGGAACGAAACGGCTGGCTGCGCGAGACTACACGCAGCATTGGGGATTCCCCCAACCTCGATGCAGGATAATGCTATCATATGTGGTTCTATGGTATTTACCGGTATACATTACGCACGCCTGTAAAGGAGGTTGCACTATGATTTCGGCCGAACTGGGAGTGAGTACCGGTGCATACTGTGCAGTTTTAAAAGTGGAGATACTGCTTTCTACCATTTGAGGGCAGTAATTTTTTGCATGGCCTGTAAAGGTCCATTTTTTACCGGTCCAGTGTGTTGCCTAGGGTCTCCCAATGGAGCTTAACACCTTACGCAAGGCGTAATGTCTGCAATGCTTCAGCTTGCCATCTGCAATGCTTCAGCTTGCCATCTGCTTTCATTTTAAATTCGCTGAACCCTTGTATCTTTCAGAGCAAGGAGTTACAGAATCACGTTCTACAAAGTAGCAACTGCTCAGCAACTGCATGTCATAGCCTTTGATTATAGAGGTATGTTGTCTGCAGTATTCACGAACCTTCTTTCCAATGTGAATGTGACAGAGGTCAAAGTTCTTAAATAATTATAAATATTTCCCATTTTGCTTCTTTTTTTCACCTCAGAGTGTTTAACCTTGTGTGTTTGTGTGTCTAGGACTACATGTAGGTGCCCTCTGCATGTTGGCCAATTTCTGGCCTGATGTGATTTCAGATATGGCTCCCAGGTGGCCATCTTGGAATATCAGCTTGCTTGTCTGACCTCTGATATCTTCTCACACTACCGTAACTGTCATAGCACTACATGTAGCAGGCAATGCAGTAATGTTTGTTTTGGGGTCCAGAGTTCTGTTGCAACCGATGGAGGCTTCAGAGAGTATTCTTGAATGATTGAATTTTATGTGCAAGACATACCAAAAGGAGAAAATTTACACTGGAGAAATTTGTTTGACTCCGAATAAGCTTATGTAGACCCTGGAAATTTTGCTTCACTCCTGAGCTTTGCCTTGCCTTAATATTCATGAACCTTGATTTTTAAACGACTGAAATTCTGCCCTTGGTGTCCAGAAATGGTTTTAAGTAGTTTGTGTTTTCTTCAATTTGTTGCCAAAATCATGGGAATTGCAGCAGCCAATGCATTTTCAAGTCAGTGAAATCAGTATGGTGAAGTCACCTTCATGTTTTCTGCTACTAGCAGGACCTCTCCAAGTTGTCCACTCCTGCAAAACAGCAACATACGACATAGTGTGTGCCTTCCCGTGTCCCCTGTGATGTCATGTGCTCGCTGAAAACACACCATGCATAATAGCTAGTGGTATAAAGTAGGAAAATTCCTACATTGCTGTCCATCCTGGTATATCCAATAGTTTCTCTTCCTCAATGGAAAAAATGGAATAAAAACTAGATTCCTCATTTGTTTTAGGTTTTGCCGACTCCCCAGGTGACCCAACTGAGGATGGGATGGTACAAGATGGTTATACCATGTTTAAGTGGATCAAGGAGAGGAGTGGGAAGTCACCAGTTTTCCTCTGGGGTCACTCACTCGGTTCAGGGTATGTGCTGGTATATTGCTATAGATATGTGGAGCAGCTCAGCGGATAGTTGTAACGGCGTTAGACTCATGTCGGAGAGGTAGTGGGTTTGATACTTGAAATAGTCTCCACTTTGTTTTTTCAATTGATCTGAAAGAATCTTGTGATCCGCTGAATGAATTGCTCTTTGAGTACCCAGAAAGGTTTCTGGAGAGTGGGAGGTACGATGTGAAGTGCCTTTGAGTCGTTGACACTGTGCTACAGTACAAAATGCACTTTATGAACTTTATGAGTTTTTGCTGTTATCCTGCGATACAACCAGAAATTTCATGATCATGAGAGCTGTATTTGTCAAGTGAATAAAAGGATGGAAGAAAGAGCTGCTTGACTTGTCAGTAGAGTTAGTCACCAAACATCCAGTCAGCCAAACTCAGGCCTTCTCAGAAATTGAGACTTAAATTTCATATGATTTGTATTTCAGTGTCGCGACAAAACTATCCAAGCAGCTTTCGAAAGAAGGTGAGCTCTTTGTGTTGAGTAGTTCATAAATACATGTACATGTACTTGGTGCGTGATGAAAAGTTCAAACAAGATGTGAATTTGTTACCTGTAACTAATCTAAACCTTGGCTTTATTTCGAAGTTAGGCCTCAACTGCTAGTGATATCGACTGCGGCAATGAGAATTGATCCTTATCAATATTTCTTGTTGCAGGTCTGAAACCCAATGGTCTGATTCTGGAGGCACCTATCAGTACTATCAGAGAAGCAGCATTTGGACATCCAATCGGTGTAGTAAGTTGAGTCTCTCTCGGCATCATGTTATCTTGAAGTCGTATTGAAGATTTTTGGTCGAAGCCATTGGAACCCTCTGTCAGTCCATTGTCATTCACAAAATCAAAGCATCATCTCTAATTAGTTTCATTTTCTTTCAGCTTTGGCGCTATATGCCATTCTTCGAGGCTATATTTTTGAGAGCTCTAGATGATCAACACATATATTTCAATAATATTGAAAAGTGAGTCAATGTTACAGTTTGCATGTAGTTCAGCCTGGCATGCTGTAACCTTTTCCCTGCTGATATGATATCAATGATAAAATATGCTCTGATTCTACAGCCCTGATACTACCTGTACTGAAAAGTCCTCCTGCCGTACTTCTCACTGTGATGATGAGAATCAAAATCGTACATGTTGTATGCAAGGGGCAGTTGATTGTAGTTTCAATATTGAATTTTTAATGCATTTCAGCATCGTTGATGTGTCATTCCCAATACTGCTGATGCATGCTGAAGATGATGGAATAGTGCCGTACGAACTAGGCGTAAAGGTAGGGAAATAACTGGGGGCAGTCAGCTTCGATCTTGCATTGCACGGTTGGCTCTCGTGTTGCTCAGCAATTCCAATTGCTTTAGGAAGGGCCCAGTCGATTTAGCAAAAAAGAATCTCTGTGTCATGTTTGACTGACCAAAGCAAAAGTACTCCTTGGTCAGAATAAATCGCCAAAACAAATGTGACCCACTCTGGCAATGCCAGACGCATGTCGCTCCTACCTTGGCAGGTTGAGACCAAGTGTTTGTCAGTTTCAATATTGTCTGCCTATTATGAAATCTGAAAGAATCTATTTCTTCCATTCAGGGTTCCCGCGGCTCTTGAAAACCATTGAAAATCTTTGAATTTTAGAAGAGTGTTTTCCATGTCTGGAAAGTCATGGAATTATGTGATTTGCTGATGAAGTCTGTGAAAACCATGGAATTTTGACTTTTTGTGTATAAAAAACTGATTGCCCTAATATTTTTGCACCAGTAGCTAAAAAACTTCCTCGACTCCTGGCCCCTCTCGGCCTCCAGGAGCCACCTGACAGCAGCGTGCTTGCCGAAACGTGTCTTGGAATTTGAAAATTTTTGCCTTGGAAAATCATTGAAATATCATGGAATTTTACTCAGGAAAATGTGCAGGAACCCTGCCATTCTCTCCTGGTGTCATCTCGGTTCGTTGAGGCTCACCTTCTGAGTGACATGCGACTCTTCGCCAGAGCCGGACACAAATGTCAGTGAATAAAAAAATAAATGATGGAATCTTTGACTTTTATTATATACACCTACAGATTATCGTGTTGTCTGTGGTTTTGGTTAGGACAGCAACTGAGCCAAGTTCCATCAGTATCTCAGCTGGCCTACTAGTGAAACCGTGGGAAATGTCTGTCAGCCCCAGTGTTCACATACCTTCCTACGGCCGCACCGATTACATACCCCAGGATTCAGCTCTGGTCTTGCATGGTTCGCTGAAAGAAAAGACTGTATTGTATGTCGCGTCGTTCACCAATTCTAATGAGGAGGTAGCCTAATTTTTTCTACCATTTGATGGCGCTGCGACCGTATCCACTTTTCCACTGTGACGTTGTTCGGAACGTCAACGTCACACTGCCGTGACGTTGTGGCTTCATGCTCGCACCGCACATTGCCACGGAGATGACGTCCTGAAGACAATGAAGAGGCCTGATATGGTCGCAGCGACATCTTTCCGTGGAGAAGTGGCGACCTCCTCATTGCTTCAAAAACGCTGACCAGAAAAGATTATGTATTCTGCAGTAGAGATTAAGGGCCGTATTCATAAAGGGTGTTTAGCCTAATCAGCGTACTAATTCTGCATTACACAAGTTAAAGGCCTAGAAAACTATTGTCTGATGTCTGTATGGTGCTTCACCAGAGGCATTTACCCGCAGGATAATCATACGCGTACAACTTTCCTGCGTCTAAGCCCAAGAGGACAAAGGAAAGTTAAAACGATCAGGCAGGCTTGTCTAGAATTTGTCCAACACTTTCTTTTGTCCTCCCACACTGAGACGCAGGAAAGTTAGACGCGTGTGATCATCTTGTGGGTAAATGCCAGAGATCAGGCAGCATACAGAAAGCAGAATAATAGTTTTCTAGGCCTTTAACCTGTGTAATGCAGAATTTGTACGCTGATTAGGCTAAACACCCTTTATGAATATGGCCCTTAATGTCTGATTCAATGACTTTAACAAAATTGAGATCTTGAGAAAAGTCACCTGTTGGCCGAATGATTATGTATTTCCAACATTTGGATACAAGTTTTAAAATCTAGTGCAGAAAATATCTCATATTGTTGAACCTTTCCACGCCAAAAAAGGACCATTTAAATGCTGATTACGAGCAAATTACTGGTATTCAGATGATGCCAAACAAGTACATGTAGGCCTTATTAGTGAGGAAAAGGTTAATAAGCAAGAAAGCAACAGTAAACTTACCCTAAGTTCCTTTTCTTGCGTCCCCATTTTACAAGACAAATAGCCCTTCTGGACCGCTCCATAGAATGGTCATCGTCAGCTTCAACTTCAGCTGTGAAGGCGACAGCAAGTAGAACAAGAAAGATGAACAGGATTGACTTCATATCAAACTGATGGCGGATCTTGAAGTTTGTGATGATACTCCTCCACTCCGGTGTCAAACTCAGCTAACTAGGCTAGGTTCTGCCAATGCTGTGTGGCTCATCTTCCTTTAATGGCCCACTTCTCATCACTACTATCAGTATCATCTCAAGGTAGTTGGACGGAATTCCGTGTGATAACCTTATCATATCAATCATCGTTATCATAATTCTGCATATTCAGCAGAGGTGTGATGCTGGGTATTGGCAGTTATCAAGCCAGGCCAGCTGGTTTGTCACATCCTACCATATGTCCTATCAGCTGTGATACCATATGTCCATATGTCAATGCAATATCACTAATCAGATTGACTGACCTGAACTGGCCCTTGACCCACGATCTTCTACAGAAAAGCAGAGAGAGATATGGTGACTGCCCCACCATTGCCTTGAAAATTTGCGTTTGGTTGACTCTTTGCGAACGACTGTGTTCAGCTGCAGTCAGCTTCAGTCTTGCGTGGTTGGCTGTCGTGTTGCTCAATGATTCCAATTGCTTTAGGAAGGGCCCATTCGATTGAGCAAAAAAGATCCTCTGTGTCATGTTTGACTGACCAAATGTATGTCCTCATTGGTCAGAATGCATCACCAAGACAATGTAAAAGTAAATAAAAAATAAAAAATGGAATCTTTAACTTTTATTACATATACCTACAGATTATCGTGTTGGCTGTGGTTTTGGTTAGGATAGCAACTGAGCCAAGTTCTGACAGTGTCTCAGCTGGCCTACTGGTAAAATCGTGAGGAACATCTGTCAGCCCCAACGTTCACATTCTTTCCTACGGCCACAACGAATACATATCCCATGACAGTCGGCATTGGTCTCGCATGGTTTGCTGAAAGAAAACCCAATATTGTTAAACTAGGGCCCGTATTCTAGAAGCCTCCTTAACTCTAAGGTCCACTTTAAGCTTTTGTATTCTGCTCTGCAAACAATAGCTAAAGGTAAACGTTAGAGTAAAGGAAGCTTCTAGAATAGGCCCTATGTCATGTCAGTTCTGATTGCTTTGGAAAGAGTTCGGTCGTTTTTGCAAAAAAACACCCTCTGTGGTGTATGTTACGCTGACTTGGAAAAGTAGTGGTACATGTATGTGTCTTCTATAGCAGAGATAAATGGCTGATTCAATGACTATGAAAAATTCAAGTAAAGTCACTTATTGATCTCATGACTTCTTCGTGTTTCCAACCCTTGCATAGGAGTTAAATCTAATGTCAAAATATCTATGTTGTCAACCCTTTCCTCACCAATACAGCCAACTCTGCCTGGCACCCGAAAAACAGATTAACCCAAATCCAGCCCAAAGGACCATTTATGCTGCTTATGAGCTAATTACACGTACTGGTGTGAAGGTGACGCCAAATGAATAGAACAGGGCAGGAGTCGGCCAAATGAGTGGCCCTTTAGAAAAGTGTCAATAAGCAACAGTAAACTTACCCCACGACCTCGTTCCTTTTTTTGCGTCCCACATGCGGGAGACAAACAGCCCGTTTGGTCCTCTCTATAGAATGGTCGTCGTCAGCTTCAGCTGCGAAGGCGACGGCAAGCAGAACAAGAAAGACGAACAGGATTGACTTCATAGCAAATTGATGGCACGTCTTGATGTGCGTGATGATTCTCCTTCTCTCCGGTGTCGAAGTTAGCTAACTATGTTCTGCCTATGCCGTGTGGCTCATCTCCCTTTTATGGTCAGTTCTCATCACTACTATCAGTATCATCTCAAGGTAGTTGGACGGAATTCCGTGTGATAACCTTACTATATCACTCATCGTTATCATAATTCCGCATATTCAGCAGAGGTGTGGTGCTGGGTATTGGCAGTTATCAAGCCAGTCGTTATCATAATTCCGCATATTCAGCAGAGGTGTGGTGCTGGGTATTGGCAGTTATCAAGCCAGGCCAGCTGGTTTGTCACATCCTACCATATGTCCTATCAGCTGTGATACCATATGTCCATATGTCAATGCAATATCACTAATCAGATTGACTGACCTGAGCTGGCCCTTGACCCACGATCTTCTACAGAAAAGCAGAGAGAGATATGGTGACTGCCCCACCATTGCCTTGAAAATTTGCGTTTGGTTGACTCTTTGCGAACGACTGTGTTCAGCTGCAGTCAGCTTCAGTCTTGCGTGGTTGGCTGTCGTGTTGCTCAATGATTCCAATTGTATAGCAGAGATAAATGGCTGATTCAATGACTATGAAAAATTCAAGTAAAGTCACTTATTGATCTCATGACTTCTTCGTGTTTCCAACCCTTGCATAGGAGTTAAATCTAATGTCAAAATATCTATGTTGTCAACCCTTTCCTCACCAATACAGCCAACTCTGCCTGGCACCCGAAAAACAGATTAACCCAAATCCAGCCCAGAGGACAATTTATGCTGCTTATGAGCTAATTACACGTACTGGTGTGAAGGTGACGCCAAATGAATAGAACAGGGCAGGAGTCGGCCAAATGAGTGGCCCTTTAGAAAAGTGTCAATAAGCAACAGTAAACTTACCCCACGACCTCGTTCCTTTTTTTGCGTCCCACATGCGGGAGGCAAACAGCCCGTTTGGTCCTCTCTATAGAATGGTCGTCGTCAGCTTCAGCTGCGAAGGCGACGGCAAGCAGAACAAGAAAGACGAACAGGATTGACTTCATAGCAAATTGATGGCAGGTCTTGATGTGCGTGATGATTCTCCTCCTCTCCGGTGTCGAAGTTAACTACGATAACTATGTTCTGCCTATGCTGTGTGGCTCATCTCCCTTTTATGGTCAGTTCTCATCACTACTATCAGTATCATCTCAAGGTAGTTAGACGGAATTCCGTGTGATAACCTTACTACCGGTATATCACTCGTCGTTATCATAATTCCGCATATTCAGCAGAGGTGTGGTGCTGGGTATTGGCAGTTATCAAGCCAGGCCAGCTGGTTTGTCACATCCTACCATATGTCCTATCAGCTGTGATACCATATGTCCATATGTCGATGCAATATCACTAATCAGATTGACTGACCTGAACTGGCCCTTGACCCACGATCTTCTACAGAAAAGCAGAGAGAGATATGGTGACTGCCCCACCATTGCCTTGAAAATTTGGGTTTGGTTGACTCTTTGCGAACGACTGTGTTCAGCTGCAGTCAGCTTCAGTCTTGTGTGGTTGGCTGTCGTGTTGCTCAACGATTCCAATGGGGTACCGGCAGTACAAAAGGCGGCGCTGATCATCAACCAGGTTAAAACGCAAGTGCGCATGCTGTGCGATTGTTGAACGTCATCAGGCGTCGTGCGTCATTCTGACGTTACAAACAACTGCGTCATTCACAACCCATGACGTCGGTCATTGGCCTGTCGTTTACACTAAAATGGTGAACTTTATCGATTAAATTCATCATGTTTTCGCAGAGATTGTTTGCTCAAAAGCAATAAGATATATTTTAGCAGTTCTGTACTTAATGATAGAAAAGTAAAATTAGAAATTGAGTTCAACGTTTTATATTTGGCCTAGAAACAGGGTGTGCTATTCAGAATTAATTGGAAAATAACGTTAGCCTCATTTTCAATGACGCAGTTCTGACCAGGTTGATAGTCAGCGCCGCGTCGCGGATTAGGTTTGCCGGTACCTCATTGCTTTAGGAAGGGCCCATTCGATTGAGCAAAAAAGATCCTCTGTGTCATGTTTGCCTGACCAAACGTATGTTCTCATTGGTCAGAATGCATCGCCAAAACAAAACAATGTAAAAGTGAATAAAAAATAAAGAATGGAATCTTTAACTTTTATTACATATACCTACAGATTATTGTGTTGTCTGTGGTTTGGTTAGGACAGCAATTGAGCCAAGTTCTGACAGTGTCTCAACTGGTCTACTGGTAAAATCATGACGAATGTCTGTCAGCCCCAATTTCTACATATGTTCCTACTGCTGCACTCAGTACAGAATCCAGGACAGTCAGCTTTGGTCTTGCATGGTTTGCTGAAAGAAAATGTAAATAAAGGCCAAAATGTAAATAAACAATGATTTTTAGCTCTAGCTCACCTGTCGTGAGCTCTTACGATGGTGCAGCGTCCGTTGTCGTTGTCCGTAAGCATGGCACGTTTTGTAACCGCTGGAGCTTTTGATGTGAAACTTGGTACATATATACCCTTAGGTCATGTGACCTACGACACCAAGTTTCGGTCCGATTCGATTCTTGATTTGGCTACTAGGTTGCTAAAACCAAAAACACAAAAAGTGATTGATTTTAGCATTCCAGACCATAACACAAGAATGCAGTGATCAATTTTAGCACTTGTCCCGTTGCCCGGGGCACGTGAATTTTGATACGGACGAGTCCAGAAGTGTTTGTCCTGCGGACAAGTAAAGAATCATCATTTTTCCATTGAAAAACCATTTGCGGGCAACTCAAAAAGCAACACGGGCAACCAATTGCAAAAGAGCACTTGCCCAGTGGACAACTGGACCAAAGAGCTAAAAATCGATCACTGGAATGGAATGTCCGATTTATCTCATATTTGCATAGTGTTATGGGATGGATCAGGGGTGGTTCCCTATCGATTTTGGTTGCGATCCAATATTCAATATGGCCAGCAGACAGATATCTTGGATTTTGCATTCCGGACCGTAAAGGCCTGTCTCCACTTGGCCCGCGAGTCCCCGCGAACCACCGCGAGTGTCACCGCGAGTATACTCGCGGTGACTCGGCTGTGATCGGCGGTGATTTGCGGGCCAAGTGGAGACACGGCACCGTGAATGACCGCGAATGGAAATGTCCGCGAACACCCCGCGAGTGTTCCCGGGCATTCGCGGCCGTTTCCAACATGTTGAAAAAATCGCGAAGCAATCGCGCAGCTCGCGAGTTGGCAGGCATACCGCGAATGGCCGCGAATGACCGCGAACAGTGGAGACACCTTCCCGGGGACATCGGCGGTCAGTGGCAGCTGACGTGGTGACCCGGATGTAGTTGATCAGAATGAGGTCACCGGCCGGGAGCCAATAAGAGGGCAGGGAATAGCCGCAAGTACTCATCAGGTGTAGACACGTTCGCGGGTATTCGCGGTGACACCGCGAACACAGGTTATTCGCGGTGGGTCACCGCGAATAACCTGTGTTCGCAGTCCGGGGTCCATCGGCGATGCATTCTCGGGTAGTGTAGACTAGGCTTAACTCGAGAACGGGTTGCCCGATTTATCTCATATTTGCATGGTGTGATGGGGTGGATTGGGGGGAGGTTCCCCATCTATTTTGGTTGCGACCTGATGTTCAATATGGCCCCCAGGAAGACATCTTGGTTTTAGCATTCCGGACCATAACTCAAGAACGGGTTGCTCAATTTTTCTCATATTACTTCAGCTTGAAATGTGCAGGTTGGTTCACCAACACTTTCCTCAAACATGACATCCAACGGGTTTTCCCAGACCGCCTCACAATCAAATCAGGCCAGCTGGCTGCCACATTCTCGATGCAATATACCAGTTTGTCCGACCTGGGCCCAGTTGCACAAAGAATCTTAAGTCTAAGAAAAACTTAAGTCTGAAATGAAGCCATCTGATTTGCTGAAACCTGGTCACGTGATGACTTAAAGGACCACAGTATTGCTTCCCAATCTTGCGTTACACGTACCCGCGTTAAGGGAGACCTCTATTGACGACTTGGTAAACTACGCATGCTACTACGTGCATTGTAGTGTAATCATACATTCTCCAACACTGGGGCGAAAGGCTTAACTACAGTATTGGAGAACGGGTATGGTGGCGCCGGCTGTCGACAGAAAGTGGCAATACCGTGGTGCTTTAAGTCAAACTTTAGACTTAAGATTCTTTGTGAAACTGGGCCCTGGTCCTTGACCCATGATCGTCTACAGAAAAACAGAGAAATATGGTGATACCGCCCCCTCATTGCCTTGAAAAATTGGGTTTGGTTGGCTCTTTGCGAACGACTATGTTCAGGCTCAGGGTTCTCCACAGGGTTTGAAACAGACCGGGCACTGGTGACGTCATACGGTTACTGATATAAATGCGAGGCGCTGTCGCACGCACGTCCTCAGGGGGTCTGGGGCCTCCCCCAGAAAAATATGAAATCTAGAAGCCCTGAAATGCGATTTCCCAACATTTTGGAACGCAAATCTAGCTCCGGTCGGTACTTGGAAAACCTCAGTGTTATTTAAAGAGAATAATTTTGACCAGGCGGCGATTTTTTTGACCGGGCGGTGGATTTTTAGACCGGGCGCTGAGATCAATCCTGCGTTTTAGAATGGGCACGGTGCCCGTTCTGTTACACTAGTGGAGAACCCTGAGGCTCCTTCAGTTTTACATTTGATGGAGGTTTATCAGATGAATTGAGTTACATCTACATGTATTCCATGGTCGTAGGAACAGGGGGCACCTCCNGGCAGTACTTTAAGCTTACAATCTTAAATTTCAGCTGGTTGAAGCTGCAAGAACAAAACGTCCCAAGAACTTTGCTCCCTTTGAATTCATCAGCTTTGATGCAATGGAGAGGTGTGGCCATTATATGTTCAGGTCAAAGGAGCTGCCAAATATAATCAAGTAAGTGTTAATGTGCATTTGTGACCCAAGCACTGATCAAGAAACTTAATACTGTCAAATTTTTTCAGGTGTGAACTTAATATGTATTAGAACAGAAGGATGACTGGGCTATCAGTTCTGAAATGAAATGCATTTGTTGTTTCAACTAAATCTTGGAGGAAATATTTTCTTCAGGTGGAATTTTTTAATGGAAAAGTGATAATAGCCATTGGAATGGTTTAAAATGTGTCCTGGTGTGTTTATGAATCATATGAAGGCCTACCGGTACCTCTGATTCTTTCACTATCTATCACTTCATTCTTTTCAGCAAATTTGTGAAGAAATTCAGTTGATCAGGACCAAGTCATTTTGCCATCTCGAAAAGGCCAATTTTGGTCTTGTTGATTTCTTGCTAATGCTCTATCCAAGAGATTCATTTTAGAAAGGGCGTAAGCTATCTTCACTGACTATCACGGTTGCAGAAATTCAAAAATACTTGTGAATCATTTTACCAGAATGGCTGTATCTAATTATGTATTCCAGGGTGATTCACCACGGTATCAGAAAAGCTTTATCATATCATATGAAAATGAAATACCAGTGTGTGTCCTGCATGATCAGGTGATGTAATTTGACACGTGAGCCTAAACTTGATACCTAGGATTTACTGCAGTCGTCAGGATGATCTTCAGCCGTTGATGAGATAAATATTAGGTGGTGCGTATATCCTGACTAGAGATCATGAATCAAAACGGCTTTATTCAGTAACCTCTTTATTTGCGGATATAACCACCCATACAGCACACTTACCTGACATTAAGATTTAAAGCGCGACTTTAGGTTAGGTGACTCTTTCACCCTCCACACCTTGATAAGACTGGTCCCCTGTCCAGCCGTATACATCCTCGCACCCAGGGTCTTCACAACCGACTCCCCCACTCGCGCTTGGTTCATTGAGGGAGGGTACGACCGTAAAATTAATGACCTGAGATTCTCAGGATGAGCCGTATATAGCCAGTGATAACACCGAGGCTGGACTGATACTATATTGACACAAAATGGCAGCCATAGCTTCACCACTTGACAAGTTCAACGGTGTGTTATAGCGTGAATAACCCTTCATCAGGTAAGGTACACATGCTTCAACTCAAGAACACACAGAATACCTAATTGGTAACTTAGATCATTCAGATCGATTGATTTGAACAGTCTTGTCGAGCATGCATTGACACAAGATCATGATCAACCTCACCACCATGAATTAGCTCTGTGTGTAAATGGTGTACATCGACCATGTGTATAATGCTATGAACGAGGTCACCGTAAATGAGATGCACTACGACGGCGTCACGAAATTCAGTTTTGGCGTGGCGCTTTAAGATTGTGAATAGACCATAAAAGACGCAACTTTGCCCAAGTCAGTTTTAGATGTGTAAGTCAACGTCATTTCTCTTTTCACTGGTGCCAAAGATGTAGCCAGAAGCCATTTTGTGTGGCATGGCCATTAATATATTTGAGGCATTATTAGAATGATTTTGCCAGTTATTTTATCAGCAGGCTTATCATTGTGGAATGGTTAGGGCTTATCAGTACGGCGCCCGTTACGGGACATGTATTTTTTTTAAAAATCTCGCACTGCGTGTTTTAATCTCGCACTGCGACTTTTTAAAGTCGCACTGCGACTTTTAATCTCGCACTGCGACTTTTTAATCACACAATCTCACGCTGCGACTTTTCATCTCGCACTGCGACTTTATAAACTCGCACTGCGTCTTTATAAACTCGCACTCCGACTAGTGCGAGTTTATAAAGTCGCACTGCGAGTTTAAAAAGTAGCAGTGCGAGTTTAAAAAGTCGCAGTGCGAGTTTATAAAGTCGCACTGCGAGTTTACAAAGCCGCACTGCGAGTTTAAAAAGTCGCAGTGCGAGTTTAAAAAGTCGCAGCGCGAGTTTATAAAGCCGCACTGGGAGTTTATAAAGTCGCAGTGCGAGATTAAATGTCGCAGGGCGAGATTGTGAGATTAAAAAGTCGCAGTGCGGATTTATAAAGTCGCAGTGCGAGTTTACGAAGTCGCAGCGCGACTTTTTAACAAGTCGCAGTGCGACTTTATAAAGTCGCAGTGCGAGTTTAAAAAGTCGCAGTGCGAGATTAAAAGTCGCAGTGTGAGATTGTGAGATTAAAAGGTCGCAGTGCGAGATTAAAAGTCGCAGTGCGACTTTAAAAAGTGGCAGTGCGAGATTAAAACACGCAGTGCGAGGATTTAAAAAAAAATAATACATGTCCCGTAACGGGCGCCGTATATCAGCATAATATAGAATGGGATGACATTTTGGTGGCTTTCAGTGCTGCAAGAAAACTGTAGTCAAGAAGAGTATGATTTTCAGTTACTGCTTTCAGTGTGGTTTCATTTCTTTCACATAATGTAAAATGATCCGCTGTCTCCACTCAGGGATGCTCCAATATTGTGGTATATTTTCCGTACATACGTATAACAAATTTTACTTTGCTTTGCTGCAAGGAAAGTTTCATAAATCTGCTATTTTTAATGGCAAAATTACATGTTCATGTATGTACATGTACATGTACCGGTACGGCGGTAGATGTACTGTATGTCAAAAAGTAAGTTAGCCTTGTGTCGTGGGAGTACTGGTATATTTTCTGGAAGTATAATGAATTAATTTTACTGACAGTATACTAGGGACAAGAAAATAAAGTTTACACAGTGAAATATTTTTTCACAACATCAATATCATGTTAATATATGTATTTTTATGAACTATTTTTGCGATCACTTAGGAACAGTCTATTTGCACGTTTTATGCAATATTCTGGCACCAGTGTGATATCATTAAATCAATTGTAGTCTGATTGAGTAGTACCGATATTGTGACAAAAATCTGTGTGATGAGTGTATCAGCATAAATCTGATATTAGTTAGTGTCATAGCTGGGGCATTAATCTGATATTAGGTAGTGTCATAGCTGGGGCATTAATCTGATATTACTTAGTGTCATAGCTGGGGCATTTGTCACTCTGTCGTGTGTTTTTTTCGCAGAGACTTCTGCAAAGGAGATGTGTCAAAATCATCAAAGCAGCTGCTTTTTGCATGCACTTACATTTTCCTATTAGCCTGAGCAATTCGTTCTGGATTTGGTTTGCTTCAGAATGAAATGTTTGTGCTAACATTTTGAGTATAAATGAATCTTGCATGAATGTGTTGTAGTTAGTACGATATACCCATTACAAAAAAAGTTTTGGTGTGATTGTCCAACATTGTTAAATTTTGACTTGTGTGGCCCCACATATATGATGAAAGGCATGTATTTATATCTATTCGGTATGTATTTTGCAGTATATTTCAGTCACTTGTGCTCCCTGTGCTTCCTGGTAAGAATCCTGCCAAACACCATTGGATTGGAGGACAATGTCGGCAGGTTGTCTTTTGAACAGCATCAGAGGTTTTCCATGCCATATTTGCCAATGACATGGATAGATATCATCCCCTATTTACACAATTTTGCTGGTAATATATTGTACTTTTCTTTTGCTGTTTATAACACACCTTTTTATGCACAGCTGATCTCTGTAAAGGTGGTTCAACGCATGAGAGAGCTTTCACACACACACACATAGCTATACTTTCAAGGACCTAAACTTGAAAACACACCTGACTTCCGAGCACCACTTTTACTTCCGAGGACTTACACTCGGGTCCTCGGAGGTGAGCCGTGTAGAGAGATGCAGGGCGCGTACATTTGCATGTTGTAACGTTTAAACATGGTCCTCGAAAGTCGGTGAATATTATAATCGCACAAATTTCAAATTTACCATTCTACAGAGGACCAGCACATGTGTATTACTGGGGGAATACTGTTCTTGTGAGGACCAAAGTCCTCACAAGTTTAGCAGGCATTTTATAGTTATAGTACATGCTATGTACATAGTTTTTTGCTATGTAAATGTACATGGTCCTCACATGCTTTTGAGGTTGAAAAAATAAAGTCCTCTCAAGTACATGTATTAGCTCTACCTGTATGTGTGTCTGTGGGAGAGCAACTTAGCCATAGAAAGCTATGGGCAATCAATCGCAAGGAAACCAACAGTGATGAATCGCCCATTGAGAGCCAACTCATGGGAGAAGGACTCTCTCATGGAGAGGCACCTAAGGTGAGGTGCAATTGTCCCAGGAGTTTGTTCCTTTGCAAAACAATGGAAAAATCAGGGGCGGATCCACGATTTCGGGAAAGAGGGGCACACAGTGCTAGAAACATTGAAATCTGCGGAGAATTTCAATGATTTGCTCCAAATCTCAGAATTTCACGGTCGATTTTACAGATTTGTTGGCAGAAAGGGGGGGGGCATGTGCCCCCTTGGATCCGCGCCTGGAGATGTACTTCACATACATATTTCATTTAAGGAACAGTATCAGACAAATGATGTAGAGATGGAAGTCCATGTGTTTTTCAGTGCAGACATGAAAGTGGTTCAAATCAAGTAAATAGGGAGGTTTCGAAATCGTACGATAAACGTAAACGTTAACGACAACTTTATTTTTGTACCGAAAATACAATGCAAAATCTGGTTAATGTGTGGTATGAAAAATAACGTTGTCGTAAAGTTTTGGTTTATCGTTTGATTTCGAAACCTCCCCAATACCTGCAGGAGTACGGAAACAAATAGTGAGTAACAGAATAACGTAAACAAAAAAATGTTCGTGGTATTAAGTTTATCTTCTGAATACTTTAACAGAAAAGATATTTCTCGCACAGTCGTCGGGTACAGACTCCTGGGAACGTCACTAATAATGTAATTTGTGATATGACCACGATAAATATTATCCTGACTCTTTAGTCTTGGTTTTCTGTGTTATTCTTCTCCAGGCATATTGAAATGTCATTATTTGTAAAGGCAGCTTGTTGGTTGGCCTTCAGATCCGTGTTACTGTTCGTCTTCTTCACACATCAACTTGACAAATTCTGAAAGAATATTGCCGATATCGTTTTCAGGGGCGTAGCTAGCTTTTGTGGCCCAGGGGGGCAAAACCGATTAAGTGTGGTGGGCGAAGCCGGAGGGGGGTCTGGGTCCTCCCCCAGAAAAAAATTGAAAATCTACATCCTCTCAGATGCATTTTCCCCGTATCTGACACCAGAATAACTTGGCTTGAAGAGGGACAATTATGTTTTAGAAGAAAAATTTTTTTTGTTCCTTTTTGTGAATAATACGGCAAGCACATACCCTGATTAATATATTCATTAGGGGGCGTGACATGCCAAATAGGGACAATTTTTAAGCATTAGATGGCAAGCATGCTTGCCAAATAAGGACGAAAAAGGGAACTGCTTGGCACGCATGCTTGCCAAATAAACCCCGCCAAAAGAAATTTAATTCCCCGCCCGGAAAATCCGGGGAAATAAACTTTATGTCGCAGAAAAAAAAACGTTTATTCAGCAGAAGAAAGCTATGTATTTAAATATTCCGCAAAATAACTTTATTTCCACGGACATCTTTCAGCCAGCAGTCGACCGAAAAAACAACCCGCTTGACTCCACCGAACAATGCCAAAACCATACGATGAAATAGACCACCATCAGTTCACGGTGCAGACCATTCATAGGAATGACATTGAGATATGACCTTCAGGTACTTCCTTGAAACTTTCCAGCAAGCATTCGCAGTGAAATGTCCGCTACGCTTTATTCATTCGAAAACAAGCACAATCGTTTCCTTTCAGCAAGTGCTGCTCCTGTTTGAAGTATTTGCTTGCAAGCAAATGCTAATTTTTATTCATATGACCCAATAGCGGGCTTTGTTTGGCGAACTTGCATTTCGTGTTCATTCCTCTCACACCTGTTCTACGTTTTCTGCACATGCATATCTTCCCGAAGTGAGGACACGGGTAGGCTTGAACGTAGTACGGAGTTTTTCGCAAGCCCCCGAAACGCCAACGCGAACGCCAATCCCATTGTTCGATGCCACTAAGACAGCAGCGAACAATAGCAGGGACGTTCGTGTCGGCGTTTCGGGGGCTTTGCGAAAACTCTCTATTAACCGCGAGTCGGAGCGTGTATCACGCCGCACACCCGAACCATCTCTCCATGATTTGGATGTGTGTACATTCGGTGGAGAACTTGAGCAGAACGTAGGCTACCTCATATGCCAACCCACTGTTATCGACGCTACAATTGAATCCACACACAGGCCTAGGCCTACTCATATCTCTAAGCCTAAACCAACACTGACTGGTTCCGATTCCTCTGGGTTTCGAGATGGACCAAGTCGATTCAAAAACATCTGTGTAAAGATGATCAACAGATATTTCAATCATGCAGGTTTAGGCCTACTGACAAATACAGGCCACATGTATGAACGAGTGTAACAGGAATGAAAGTCCCCCTGGCACGAACGTACCTTTTTGCTGTTCCCATGACGGAACCAGTGAACCATGATTTAAAGGGGCACAATATCCCATCCCTACATACCTCCGCTAAGCATACCCACGTTCAGATAGAGGCCTCTATTGACAATGTTGTTGAACTACCACTTATCAACCTCGCCCCCGTAGAATAACTCTCATTCTCAGGGTATCCACATGTGAATTGTATTGTTATCATACATTTTCCAACACTGGGGCGGAAGGCAGAACTACGGTATTGGAGAATGATGCAATCACCGCCGGTGGCGCAGGCTGTCGAGAAAAAGTGGGAATATCGTGGCCCTTTAAACGGCGCAGAAATAAAATCTGTTTTTCGGGGTCCGGACGGGGTGTGGTGACGTCAAGGAACGAGTGCAAAGAATATTAAGTAACCCCAGGATGGGAGAGCGGTGCCTACTGGTATGCCAATAGACTCTATCACTCCAATAGAGCGCAGCACCTGACGGGTAGCTAGCTAGGCCTTCAGTAAACCGGTATCCAGTTCCACCGTGCAGCACGTTAGGAACTGGTGTCGGGGTCTCGAAACCGGAAGTGTGGTCGGAATTCCTACCAGGCAGGATGCGCGCGCATCAGTTAGCAGACCTGTACATCATGCCTACATCGTGTACATCTGTGTGCAGCGCTCTAACGGCAAGCTACACGAGTCAAGCTACACGAAATGAGATAGCAAGGTGGTTTCTTCAACGGACTATCCCCAGGATGTTTAGCTAATGACACAAAACATCGCTGGGATAGGTCACTGAGTGTTTATCTCGCTGACATTCGTTGCACTACCTCGCTGAATGTTCGAAGCGAGAAATGTTGGACGCCAGACGCCATCTTGGAAACTTGGCTTCTTTGGGGAATACCTGCCGCCGATACGTCATCAGAGAAGATTCGTATTCTGATTGGACGTATTCCGACGAATCACAGCCAGAATCATGAGGGCGACAGTCGTCTCTTAAATCGTTAGATGTAGAGACTACTCTGTGGTCTAGGCCTTCAGCGTCACGACGTCCCGTGCCCCATTCTGAACGCCATGACGTCACTCGAAAAACCTCCACTTGTTTCAGCGATCATGACGTCGTCTCAAGTCAAGATGTCATGGAATGAGTACGGGACGTCGTGACGCTGTATTACCCGTCAGGTGCTGCGCTCTTTTGGAGTGATATCGTCTATTTATTTTCCTCGCGACAAAAACTACACACAATCTCCAGTCCAAGAGTGCGCAATTTCGCAGAAGGAACGTGATCTTCTGTCTTGTGAGACGCTTGCCCTTTCACCGCCCCCAAATGTCGGATTTGTCGGAAGTAACAATCCTTCTGCCGCGTATGTAGTAGTATTTTTAATGGAAGATAAACCAGGTAGGTGTTAAACGAACAAAGAAATCGTTCGGCCTGGGTGTGGAGAAGCGGCCGGACGACAGCTGGTTATTTCCGAAACCTCTAAAAAATATAACACTTGAATGACCTATCAATTCCAATCACATCACCGAGATCTCTCAAACTGACCCGCTGATTCCGAGCCCCAATATGAAGATAGCTATCGTTCTCCTTATCACCATTTTCTATGCTGCCACGATGGGCTCGGAATGTTACACACCTTCCAGCGCGTCCAGCTATATCCGCATCGGGAAAAGATCACTGTAAGTTCACAATTTTTTATAAAATAGGCCCAGAAGAGAGAAAACTGGAAAATCACCTCTTCAGAATGGGTCCATATTTCCCAGACAGGTTGGTTAGAGGTCGAATAAGAATTATCAGCGAAGTTTATAGATTAACCCTTCCCATGCGGAGCAGGCCACGCCCAAACGTTGTAACACTTTAGCTCAGAGACAACTTTACCTCCAATTATCTCCATTCTGCAACGAGATTCCATGTTTCTGATTGTTTCACATGGAAGACCATAATATGGGTGCTAACGGCGTAACCGATACCATGGGCCCATTATTTCGGTGAAAGGGAATGCAGGTTTACACCAACGCCACCTGGATTTGTTACAAAAGTCCTTGTAAAGTGACCCTATGCATTAAGCGAGGTTCACTGGCGCACGGATCCGGTCCGCTTTCAGTCCGATTGACCCTAGTTTTCCGGATACGACAACGCAGATGTCCATTTGATCTATTTTTACGGAGCTGAAACGGACAAAATCCGTGTGCGCCAATGAACACCGCTTTAAAGCGATGTACTCGCGAGGTTGAAAATGAAATATCGTTCAACTATCGCGACCCGCGATAGCTCCCCAATTTCATTCACAGTTGGCGGGATTCTTGAAATTTGTCGGATTTGTCGGAAGTAAGAATCCTCCTGCCGCGTCTGTAGTAGTATTTTTAATGGAAAGATACACCAAGTAGGTGTTAAACGAACAAAGAAATCGTTTGGCCTGGGTGTGGAGATGCGGCCGGACGACAGCTGGCTATGTAAATATAATACTTGAATGATCTATCAATTCCAATCACATCACCGAGATCTCTCAAACTGACCCGCTGATTCCGAGCCCCAAGATGAAGACAGCTATCGTTCTCCTTATCACCATTTTTTATGTCTCTGCCACCATGGGCTCGGAATGTTACACACCTCCCAGTGTGTCCTGCATTATTATGCGCATCGGGAAAAGATCACTGTAAGTTCACAACCGATTTGAGAGTGATTTTTTATAAAATAGGCCCAGAAGAGAGAAACTGGAAAATCACCTCTTCAGAATGGGTCCATATTTCCCAGGCAGGTTGGTTAGAGGTCGAATAAGAATTATTAGCGAAGTTTACAGATTAACCCTTCCCATGCGGAGCAGGCCACGCCCAAACGTTATAACACTTTAGCTCAGGGGCAACTTAACCTCCAATTATCTCCATTCTGCAACGAGATTCCATGTTTCTGATTTTTTCACATGGAAGACCATATGGGTGCTAACGGCGTAACCGATACCATGGGCCCATTATTTCGGTGAAAGGGAATGCAGGTTTACACCAACGCCACCTGGATTTGTTACAAAAGTCCTTGTAAAGTGACCCTATGCATTAAGCGAGGTTCACTGGCGCACGGATCCGGTCCGCTTTCAGTCCGATTGACCCTAGTTTTCCGGATACGACAACGCAGATGTCCATTTGATCTATTTTTACGGAGCTGAACCGGACAAAATCCGTGTGCGCCAATGAACACCGCTTTAAAGCGATGTACTCGCGAGGTTGAAAATGAAATCTCGTTCAACTATCGCGACCCGCGATAGCTCCCCAATTTCATTCACAGTTGGCGGGATTCTTGAACTGTACTTTTGTTTTTGCGGATGATTCATCGAATCGTCGCCCGGTCATCCCGTCGGCATCCCTGTCACCCTCCTCGCTGCTGATTGGTCATAGTAGGCCCTAAATTCCGTAGTATTATAATGAGATGACCTACTTGGAATTTCATTATACCCCCGCCAACGAGTTGGTGGGGGTATACTGTTTTCAACTCGTCCGTGTGTGCGTGTGTTCGTGCGTTCGTGCGTTCGTTCGTTCGTTCCTTCGTTCGTTCGTGCGTGTGTGCGTTCACCGTTCGGTTTCCGCTCATTTAAGGGAGAACGACTGCAGGGATTGCTTTCATTTTAACGTGGTAGATTCCTATTGACCATAGGAAGGTTCCTTTCGAAAATCGGACTCGTAGCNTGAAAGAATCGGCCAAATCCGATTCTCCACTTTGCCACCAGGGGGCCAAAAGCCGAAACACAAAAACTGCGATTACGCCTTTAATACTGAACGGAATTTCACAAAATTTTAATGGTAGGCTCATCTAGCAAGGGTACATAATATACTCTGCGGGTTTTCAATTACATTCATTTTCCAGCCCTGTAGGGGGCGCTTTGTAAAAACCACATAAGTTCCCTTCCACTCTGTAACATGGGCCAACGGCGTGTCGCGTCAAAGAATCGACCAAATCTGATTTTACACTTTGCCACCAGGGGGCCAAAAAGCCGAATCACATAAACTGTGATTGTGCCATTAATACTGAACGGAATCTTCAAAGTACATGCCCGTCGGACTTGCCCCCGGGGCGACGGGGGACGTTCAATGCTGTGCTTGTTTATGGGAGAATGACTGCAAGGATTGCTTTCGTTTTAATGTGGTAGATTGGTAGATTCCTATTGACCATAGGAAGGTTCCTTTAGAAAATCAGACTCCTAGCGCATCCAATATGGCCGCCTTGGCTGCCGTCTTGATTTCGGTTTCCGCTCAATTAAAACTCATATGGGGCCACCTCCATACATATGTGGGTCAAGGTCAAAGGCTTGATGGGGCCCTGTACACATCTCTGTGGTTGGATGTTTAGACTGCTTTCTCAGCACTAATGGGATGATGAATGAGGTTGTAATTGGTGTCAGATAAAAGTTCATGTTGTGTTCTACTTCTTCCAAGTGATAACAAAGGCAATAGCTTGGCCTGAATCAATGTTTCGTGTCTTTATGTTTCAAGGGCAGCTGCACCGGGCTTCAGTCATCACCTTTGGTTGTTTATTTCTTGGCGTTGTGCCTGTGTTAGTTAGAAATAAATTGTTCTGGCCTTATCCTGGCCCACTTCTGAAGCGGTAAACATGTGCTTGCTCACTCTCTTAGTGGTAACTGTATGGAAAGGAACCTACATCCATTTATAGGGATTAGCGTGTATTCTAGCGGATTAATATGGATTAATTTGATAACGTGGATTATGTGGTTGATATGGGTGGACAGGGTAAGTTCTCAGCTTCTCAAAAAGCCTTACTTGCTATGACTAATTACATTAATTAAGCCGCCAGATCAGCATTTCTGGAATTTGCCGTCATTGTTGTGGCCTAGTTACAACATGCTTCGGCCTTATCAGTGTTTATAGTGAATTAGGTCGTCGCCCCGACTGTAGGGATTGCTTTCATTAGCTCACCTGTGGTGAGCTCTTACGAGCCCTTTTTACACGGTGCTGGTTCGAGGAAACCTACCTCCACCCTCCTCGGGCGGGTTCGGTTCAGGATGGATTGATCGCTTTTACACGGTGCGGGTTACCGAACCCGCCTCGATCTAGTTCGAGGTCGGTTCGTTCAAATGCGTGCAACCAGATGGCGTGTATCAACATTTACAGTTATCGCAAGTAAGAAATATCACAAAAATAATGACTTAAAATCGATAAACTATGCTTCTAACAACATGAGCAGTGCTCCTTGAGAAATGTCGTGCGTGATTTCTTCACAGGTAACTTACAGCAATGCGCCAGTGATGCCATTCATATGCAGCGTGCTCAAACCCGCACGAGGCCGGTGGAGGTCGGTTCGCTTTTACACGGGAAAATAACTGACCTGCACCTACCTCCACCTACCTCCACCTTCCCGAGACTCACGCAGCGAACTGAACTGGCCCGATCAAATGCTGTCCTTAATTGAAAGGTGTCCTGATTATAGAGGTTGAAATGAATAGAAATGACCAGTTTGGGACTGAACATTGGTGTCCTGATTAGAGAGGTGTCCTCCTGGCAGAGGTGTCCGTTAAGGGAGGTTTCACTGTAGTGTCGACGCGCATCGTCTCAGGGGGGATTTTTCAGAGCCGGGCTTGACCATCTGGTGCTCACCAGTCTATCTGGCCTGACGGCCATCTAGCCTGGTTCGAATCCATCACATTTCCCGTTTCTGAGGGGGTGGGAGCCTCAGCCAATCATCGGGGCGCGAAGGAAAATCGACGTGCCAATCAAAATCCATGTTACAAATGCGAGCGTGAAGAGCAAAGAAAGTGTCCAACGGCCGGTGATTTGTTTCGCGAGTTCTGATTGGCTCGGAGGCGGGATCAAGTAGGGGTCAGGTTCATTAATAATTTATGCATTAACGGAAAAGATGACAGGATTCGGACAAGGCTAAAGACGGAGTCGATAGCCTTGTTTGGACAAGATGGGCTTGACACGGGTCTCAAAAAGCCCCGGGGATTTCTATGCAGTGTAAACAGGGCTATTGCCAATAGGAGCAGTCAGCCGCGCGTATTGCCAAAAGATGGCAGCAAAGTTCTAGCAGACCAAATACACAGGAAAATCCATGTGATTGGCGGTGCTTGATCAAGAATGAATGGGTCCTCGAAATGCATTGAATTGGGCAGTAGTGACACCTATTGGTCAACTTACTGGCAGCTCCTTGCCGGAGTAACATTTCTGAGTAGTGTTCCCCACCTGTGGGTAGGCTATTCCTCTACTATTGTCTGGTGGATTATGGCAGCGACTTGACAATAGGCAACACACAGAGAAACGTGTTGATCAATCTGCCATGAGCATTTCCCAAATATTAAATAGGGGGAAACACTGGGAGATGTCAGACCGGCGACGCGAATTCGCTGACACTGCAACAGCTCTACCTCTTTAACTGCTCAAGGTCGGCCTACATTCTTTCAAATTTGAACATCATCTTACTGTCTTTATCCAGGCCACTTTTGTTCCAAACAGACTTTACAGCTTCCTCCGTGGGGGTGTATCCGTTTGCCCTCATCACAGTTGCCATTTCTTTCATTGATATCCCTTGGTCCCCATCCTTGTCAAAAAGATCGAAAGTTTCTTTTAATTCTGGAAGTGAAATCATGAAAATTGGATACCTGCTTCTGAAAGCGCGGTTGTGGCAAGCCGATTGTCGATTCCGGCTTAAACCATGGTTTACGTTTTACGATCACTAAACCATGGTGTATAATCCTAAACTATGGTTTAGGCTCCTAAAACTACAGTTTAGACACCGTAAACCATGGTTTAGAGAAAAACGCCCATTTCGGCAGGCCCAAACCATGGTTTATAGGGGTCATAAACTACATGTATGGTTTAGCCTAAACCACGGTTTAGGAATCAAAAACAGTGGTTTACAGCATTCTCTGTTTTCAATAAAGTTGTGTTCACCGTAAAACACGGTTTGCAAAACTGCCAATCGGTCTAAACCATGGTTTACAGTTCCTAAACTACGGTTTACTGCAAAATGTCCATTCCCAAAGGACCAATTGTCCACTCCGGTGTAAACTACGGTTTACGGTAAACTACGTGGTTTTGAGTATTAAACTACAGTTTGGGCTTCCTAAACCATGGTTTAGGATTTCCTAAACGTACTCTAAACTTTGGTTTAGGGACCTTAAACCATAGTTTGCTCCATACTATGGTTTAGGAATACCTAAACAGCTAAACTGTTGTATGCAGTAAATCTAAGTTTACTGAAAACTGCAATTTGCGACATCCTGTCTTTTGAATGGACATCGTTTTCTGTAAATGGTTTAGGCTCCAAGAACCATGGTTTGGCTTCCGTTACATAGAAGTACATGTATATACGGTAGGCCTATACGAAAACGCCGGTTAACAAAGGTTTTGAATGGATTCAGGACCGTGTAGCCATTGTTTACCGGCGTTTTCGTATACCGCGTATACTTCTATGTAACGGAAGCCTTAGGGCTCTAAAACTAGAGTTGACGCACCGAAAGAAATGGACGTTTTCCTCTAAACCATGGTTTACGATCTCCAAACCATGGTTTAGGACCATAAACCATAGTTAAGGGTCCTAAACCATGGTTTAGGGACCGTAAACCACGGTTTAGGCCGGAATGGACAGTCGGCTTGTCATACGCGCGCGGTGTGAAAAGTTATTAACTTGGCAGTAAGCTTTGATACTTGCCTCTTTTCTTTTTCTCACTTAGTTTTCCTTCTGCCTGAAAAAGTACCGGGAGGTGGATTTCACACAGTCAAAAAGTCTACACATTTTGGATATTCTGTTATTACGCAGGATTGTTCATCTGACAAGGAACCGGTAGGCCTACCTATGTTGAATCTGGAAATCGCCAGACGTCTTCTTTTGCTCCGGTTTGTCATTTCATTGCTGTTCATGTCTAGTGTTTTGACATGTTTGAGGGGAAGGCGGAATGAGCGCTGTCCGTGTAAAACTATTTGAATTTAAAAAATACTTACCATTATTCAGTGCGTAATCCGAGACGTCCAATATCGCTGATGAATGTTGGATGAAGTTTCTCTGGTTGTCAAGAAATACGGCGATGTAATGCCTGTAGGCCTACAATTTCGCCTGGCATTCACATCAAAGAAACGGAGCACTAAGTCACAGCCTTTACAATTTCTACCCGAGATCTAAATATAGCAAAACCTCTCCGTTAAGCACACCTTCGCTATCTTTCTTACTCGCCTTCAAATTGACCCTTCAATCTACAATTTGGCATTCAAATAAAGCTGCGTTTGCCATTGGCAACAGGTCACACCTATGTCTTGTATTCGACACAGGCCTCATCATTTCGCAAGCACTTGACTCTCAAAAAAAGGTTTTTGCTGGGTTGATTTGTTAAAAACCAGGCAACCTTGGTATCGGCGTGATTGCTTTTAGCATGGGCTCAATAATGCGGAACTGAATAAACAGCTATTTGCTGCCACCTTTCCTAAAGCTGACCTATTTTTTTTCAATTGGACCTACATTTTCCATTACTCCTTCACCAAATCTTTGATTTGAAAGTTTGTGGCCGGGGATGATCTTGTCAAGAATTATCGCCACAATTCTCCTCATCTTGCAAGTTTTTAATCTTGCCTCGTCCTAGAATCTTAGGTCATTTAGGGCGTACGGTCATACCCGTCCCGAGGAAACAAGCGCGGTTGTGAAGACCCTGAATGCGAGATCGTCTTGCTAGGACCTTCACGATCTTCATTAGCTGGGCATTCTCATTCGGATTTCTGATGAGGGCGTGCCACCTCAGTGAGGCTGGCTGACAGCAAGGTATCAGACGGCGCGTTTGCACTGGGAAATTCAGCAGGGCCCGTTTTTCAACTAACGCAAGGTAAGTGCTATCTTGGCGTTATCTCAATCAGTTAAGCCCATTACAGATAACGCCACGTTTATAGAGATAACGCCAAAATACCACAAACGGTGCTTTGAACTACCCAGCCTAGGCCTGTAATCTCTACACGTATAAATATGGACGTATCCCACTTGTATTTTCCAGAAATATAGATGCATGTTACAAAAAACGACCACATAAGAAAATTTATGTACAATCTGACATTTATACATATTAAATATTCTTTATACATATAGATAAGTTGACATGTCCTTCCACTTAAGCTGGGTGGCCTACCACTTAAGTTGGGTGGCCTGCATTGCCGCTTAATTTGGAGTGGCCTTTATTCTACCACTTCTTATTAATCATCAGTTATGTCATGATATTTCTATGCTCTTTCAATAATATCCGTTCTATCATTCTAATATCAGCACTATTTCTTCTTCTAAGTCTTTTCAGTCGGTGTACATCAGGGTAATGAATTCTGAAATGTAGAAGGGAAAAATGAAATAGGGGAGGTAGACAACATTTCGCTGTCATCTATATGTATTCTATCAGTAGGCCTACTACAAAATGAGAAGCAAGAATAGAGAAATGACAATGGAGCAAGGGCAAAATGACATGGGCGAAATGTGCAAAGTAAACTTAACTGATTTACCGTTATAATTAAGTTTGCCATCCCCATCTATATCGGCCACTTTGATCATCTCGTCAACTTCCGCGTCTGTTAGTATCTCTCCTAAATTAGTCATGATGTTTCGGAGTTCGTCACAGCTGATGAATCCATCGTGGTTACCGTCAAATATTTCAAAACATTTCCTTAAATATTCTGGTTTATCGCGAAATGTACTTTTCTTTTTCTGTGCCATAAGTATCATGAATTCTGGAAAGTCTATCATACCATTCCCTGGAATAGTAGAAAAAAATAAGTAGGCTTCAAGTAAAGTATGATTCACCCTAACTTCAACATGGGCAAAGTGCCAGGCCTGTGCAACAGACACCACAAAGTGAACACAATGATCAAACCACAAACCGCAATGTTTACCTGTTGACTGAGCACAACCTTGGAGTGTTTATAAATGTTCAAATGACCCTAACATCATGGATTATTTACCACTGACTTGTGCACATTTCCAAGCTTGGCACTTTGCCCATGTTGAAGTTACGGTGAATTATAGTTTATATTATAAGAAGGGTGAATGATGAGCGCGTACAACCCCACAATTTTCATTGTCTGATCCGTGCACTGTAGCTGCGACTATATCGCGATATCGCAACACCTCATTGCGAGTCCGTCTCCGGCTGACCATCGCAATGGTGGATCAAGCCCGAGTCACTGACCATTGGAAACGTTCAGAAGGGGCGGAGGTGGCCAGTGCACCGAGTCTCATCAGGTAAGAAAGTGGACCTGCGAGTAACATAACTGTGGTCAGGAAATCGAAACTTACTGTCTCTGTCTATCTTTCCGATCATTTCATAGAGTTCCGACTGTGTTGGATTCTGTCCCAAAGCCCTCATGACAGTCCCCATCTCCGTGACTGTAATCGTTCCACTACTGTCTCGATCAAATAATGAAAAAGCTTCCAAAAATTCTGGAAGAGAAAGACGTGAAATAATTCTTTAAACGGTAAAAAGTGGTAAATTCTAACCCCGGTACAATTGTAACCCCTGAGTGTAAAAATGGCCAGCATTGCATTGAGATGTAGACTCAGGGGCTAGAATTGTACCACTTTACCCTATAGGTTCTTCCTCTTCGCTNATAATATCTCAGTGCCGGACGTCCAGTTTGTTATTATGCACACAAAAGACAAGGATGCGAAATAATCCCTCCATCATTCTCTTTTAGGAGAACACTGAACGACGGGAACAACGACAGGTGTTACACTGGCCTACCGACGTCCCGAGACCAAAGCTGTGAGCGTTGGCGACCATCCTGGGGTCACCAGTGGTTCTTCGCTCCTTTCGTCACCGCATTGAGTGCGGTAACGAAGGGAGCGAGCGCTTGGAACCACCGATTACCAAATAATATGTAAAAGGATGGTTGGCGACGGAGAGAAACCAGACCCAAGGGCGTAGGCCGGTCTGAGGCCTGGGGAGGTGCACATATTTGTGGAAGCGGAACTCGTCCTAGCTTAGGCATGAATTTCACAGTATATGCTGTAGAGTAACAAAGGTGATGTGCTCCGGACGGTGGTCTGGGGGTTCTCCCACAGAAAATGTTGGAATCTATATGCTCTGAGATGTGTTTTCAGGGCTATTCTTAGCCAAAATTTACACGATTACAAGGTTGATTTTTTCTGTTTGCCCAGAGCGGAACTCGCGCTAACTGCTGTGGAGAGGTGCACGTCGTGACGTGACCCAGTGCACCCTCCCCCCCGCCTACGCCCCTGAGACCTAGGCCTACCTACCGTCCATCTCTTCTTGCGTATACATCCTCGATAATCGTTCCATTTCTATCGCCCTGTTTCGCTTCTTCGTCTCCTCGCTCTCCTCCACCATCTGCACGTCGCCCAAATCAAGCCCGGCTGTCTCGCCCATTGCTTCCGTTTTATACGCCGACAAACCAGTGCGTCCAAGTATCAACCGAACTGTGCGAAAAATGGATGCATTATAAATAAAATATCATCGTTCCGTGCGGTACTACTTTCTGCACTGATCAATACCACTCCATGTGACATGCCATTCATAGAGTCACCGGAATGTATTGTTTTGATTGATAACAAACAATAAATCGCAACTCAATTCATTCACGATGCGAGTTGCTGCGATACCATGGGGTTCAACTTTCACCCGCCTGATGACTTCCCAATAGGCGATAGCGGGCAAATAATAGGGAGGTTTTGACAACGACAACGTTTTTTTTACCGAAAATGCAACTAAAATATGAATGTGTAGTATGAAAAATAACGTTGTCGTCAAGTTTACGTTGATCGTTTGATTTCTAAACCTCCCTTATGTACGGCAGGAGGAAACCGGAATATCGCGAGAACACTTGCACTGTCAAAGAGAGTCGTCCCATCTCGATCTAACAACATTACAGCTTCTGCTATCACATGAAGAAGGGGCGGACTGGTGTTCGAACCCAAACCTCAGAGGTGACAGGCGTCACTCCGCCACTCTGACAGCCTGATATGTGAATCAATCGAGCCCGAACGAGTTGCCGATCCTGATATCAATCTGAACCTTCGGACGAACAGAAACAGCGAACATGACTTTCCGGCTGTGACTCTTCACTATTCTGTCTTCTGTGCATGTCCAGGCCGTATTTAGCGGGGGGGGGCAGGGGCAGTTGCCCCCTCGAGCCAACCAACAAACGTGATTTTCATGCGGATTTAGGGCAAAAAGGTATTCTGCCCCTCCAGAGAGGCTTTTGCCCCCACCCCGCCGACCAAAACGTACGGCCCTGATGTCCGTCACAACTGCACCGGCACCTCCATGACTAGGCTCTACAATTTTGTCGACGGCGGCAGCAAGGTGTCGCGGAAAAGAACCTTAATGCCCTATTCCATACTAGAGACAGACTTACTTGTTAATTACTCCTCTTCAACCCCTTCGCCGGTCATCACATCTCTTCGGTCTGCTAACATTCGGCAAGACAGTGTCGCTCTTACGCCGGTCGTCCCTTTCGTCGTTTCAGAAGTCAAAATTCGTATGTAGGCGTATATAGGCCTATAAGCCAGTGCCTATTCAAAGAAAATGTGCGTAGGCCCACAAAACACTTGAATTAATGAATACCATGAACGAACATGCGAATGGTATAAATCGAGCATCGAATATTCTATTGAGCCGCAGAGAACGGTGCATTCATTATGCGTCTGAATCGGATATATTGGGGACATCCCCTGTCTTTGAGAGACACGCCAAGAAAACTCCCACACATCAATGATCCATTATCGTAGGAATTTTAGACGCTCAGTATGGTCATATCATATCATTTATACCACTGATAAACCTGTATTTGGATAGACCTTGCCCAAGGTAACAAGCGCACAAAAGGCCTATACTTTCCAAGTCCGATCGATACAAAATGCAAATTGGGGCCTACATGCAAATTAGGCCTAGGCCTACTAGTCGTTGTGTGCATAAAATCGACCGAACACTGCATGCTTGGGCGCGTTAATTGGTATTTTGTAAGGTTTGGGCCTGAAACCCTTAGCCAACTCTAATATGATATCCTAAAGGCGTTGAAAACACTTTAAACTTTCGATTGAGATCCAACATAGGGCACAAAAACGACACACCAAATGATAGTAAACATAAAGTCGTCTCCGAATTTCGCAAAATTAGTGAGCTTTCGCAAGCGCCCGGTTAGGCCCTACGACGACGTTTATCTATTGTGTGGGAATACCCAAACAATAGATAAACGTTGTCGTATGGCCTAACCGGGCGCTTGCGAAAGCTCACTATTTTCGACTCCAACCGCGTCTTCCTACTAGAAAGGGGTCTTTCTACGAGAAAGCGCCTATTTTTAAAGGAAGACCCCGGTTGGGGTCGAAAATTTGCGAAAATCGGAGATATCAGTATTGAGAAATGCATGTAATTCCGATGTAATATTTTATTCAAATTGTCGTGTAACGATGAATTTCACGGACTTGCGTCCTGATATTTGAATGGGAAATTTATCCTACACTTATTCAGTGGTATCGGCCTCAAACGAAAGGTCCCCGGGCCTCCCCCTGGAAAATAGTTTGTTGAGTTTGAGGCCGCTGTCGGTCTATATCTGAGCGCAACCTTACTGCCGCTAGACCGATGTCTCTCGGGGTACTTTACAGTAACGCCGTTAAGCGGGTGATCCACTGTCGCGATTTTGGCTTGAGAGATGGGGTTGCGCCCCCTTGCGATTATAAGGACTTCCGATTGCCATATAAGGTAATCGCAAGGGAACGCAACCCCGTCTCAAGCCAAAATCGCAAAAGTGGATCACCCGCTTTAGGCTATAGCAGTGAGTGCCGTGTCTCCAGCCAAATGATTAATTAGCCGGTGAAAAAATATAAATTCTTTGAAATGAACAATGCAGAATGACTTTGAGTGGTTTGAACTGGATATAATTTTTTTACAATAGGGCCTATCTCAATTTACCATTTGTACATTAGTGGCACATTTTTCCCGAACTACTAGGCCTACCCGGAGAAAACACCTTCTGGTGATTCACAAATTAAATTTCCCGCCTCATTGAAATCATGCATAGTGACGGCGGTAACAGATCACGTGGGGGTTAATATTCATTAGTTCACGAGTTACCCCCAGCAAAGGTGTATTCGTCGAGTTGAAGCCAAGATGGCGTCGATCGTCGGCTCCGAAGTTGAAATTCAGGATGGCGAAGTTGTTGAAGTGGAATCTATCCCTGTGGAAATGAATATCGAAACAGTAGAGACTGTAGGAGATGCTGACACGATAGAAGTTCAACCTATGATTGCTTTACAGCCATTACCGGAGGCTGCCCACGAAGAAATTGTGAGCTTACGGGAGGAAGTTGTCGGCGGTGATCCACACCTCGTGTACACGGAGACCATTCCTGTTCCGACACCGTCTGAAATTGAAATTTCTACTGAGGACATTCTAACGACAAAACGTGGAAAAGGTGGCAAAAAGAAGGGGAAGTCTAAAAATGTGGCTATTCATGACTATGATGACATTCATTCGCCCGCAGCGGGTCTTGCGCTGGACTCGTCTGCGACCCCGAAAAAATGGGAACAAAAACAAGTTCAAATCAAGACGCTGGAAGGCGAATTTTCAGTCACAATGTGGGCTTCAGGTGAGATANAACACCGCGTGCTTGGGCGCGTTAATTAATTGGTATTTTGAAAGGTTTAGGCCCGAACCCCTTGACTGTAATTAAAATATAGGCCAACTCTAATACATGTACGAATCCTAAGGCGTTGAAAACACTTTAAACTTTCGATATCTAGGGCACAAAAAGCAACACACAAAATGATAGTAAACATAAAGTCGCCCCTCCGAATTTCGCAAACTTTTCGACCCCAACCGGGGTCTTCCTACTAGAAGGGGGTCTTTCTACGAGAAAGCGCATATTTTTAAAGGAAGACCCCGGTTGGGGTCGAAAATTTGCGAAATTCGGAGATATCAATTGTTGTCGTGTAGGCCTAACGATGAATTTCACGGACTTGCGTCCCGATATTTGAATGGGAAATTCATCCTACACTTATCGGCCTCAAACGAAAGGTCCCCTGGCCTCCCTCTGAAAATAGTTTGTTGAGTTTGAGGCCGCTGCCGGTCTGTATATGAGCGCAACCTTACTGTGCCGCTAAAAGCGATGTCTCTCGGGGTACTTTACAGTAGCCTAATGTTAGGGATAGCAGTGAGTGCCGTGTCTCCAGCCAAGGGTGCGGAGCGGGTCTATATGAATTGGAGGCCTCCACACACTTGAACTTAATTAGCCTAGCCGGTGAAAAAATATAAATGCTTCGAAATCAATATTAATTGAAATGAAATTTCCCGCCAAATTGAAATGAACAATGCAGAATGACTTTGAGTGGTTTGAACTGGATATAAATTTGTTTTTACAATATCTCAATTTACCAATTGTGCATTAGTAGCACATTTTTTCCCGAACTCATGAACTACTACCCAGTGTATCTAGTGAAAACACCTTCTGGCGATTCACAAATTAAATTTCCCGCCTCATTGAAATCATGCATAGTGACGGTAACAGATCACGTGGGGGGTTAATATTCATTAGTTCATGAGTTACCCCCAGCAAAGGTGTATTCGTCGAGTTGAAGCCAAGATGGCGTCGATCGTCGGCTCCGAAGTTGAAATTCAGGATGGCGAAGTTGTTGAAGTGGAATCTATCCCTGTGGAAATGAATATCGAAACAGTAGAGACTGTAGGAGATGCTGACACGATAGAAGTTCAACCTATGATTGCTTTACAGCCATTACCGGAGGCTGCCCACGAAGAAATTGTGAGCTTACGGGAGGAAGTTGTCGGCGGTGATCCACACCTCGTGTACACGGAGACCATTCCTGTTCCGACACCGTCTGAAATTGAAATTTCTACTGAGGACATTCTAACGACAAAACGTGGAAAAGGTGGCAAAAAGAAGGGGAAATCTAAAAATGTGGCTATTCATGACTATGATGACATTCATTCGCCCGCAGCGGGTCTTGCGCTGGACTCGTCTGCGACCCCGAAAAAATGGGAACAAAAACAAGTTCAAATCAAGACGTTGGAAGGCGAATTTTCAGTCACAATGTGGGCTTCAGGTGAGATAAATTTAATGGCAAATGTTATTTCTCGATTTTCCTTTCCATGTTTACAACATTTATTCGTTTTTTGGCCTGTTATTCATCTGTTATCCGCGCTGTTGTTTGTGGTTGTTGATGTCGATTGACGCAGAAAACTTCAGTCGAAGCTCGACTCAAATTCCTTTGTTTTTTGAGCGAAACCCCGAGAGGCGTCCCACCTAACTTTTTATGTTCTTTCAATTCCTAGCCCGGATTTTCGAATTAAGTTGTCCATTTTTTATATTATAAGGTATTTTCACTGTGTTTTGATGATTTTGTCGGCCATCATGTTGTCCATGGGGGCCGCCATCTTCAGAATATGGCGGATTTTGGAACATGGCGGATGGCCGCCATTTTCCTCAAAACTCAGCATCTAAATGCTCGAATTCGTCCTAAATAGACATGTTTTATTAATCTTTAAGTATTGAGCTATATCATGGCATATAGATCGAAAGGTAGAACGCTTGGGCAGTGCCGCAATTCGTGTCTGAAAAGTGCTTAGTCCTCAACCTTTCTCGAACAATTTCGTCATGTCGCCATGTTGGAAGAATGGAGAAAAGATGGCGGGGGTCAACTTCTCGCATCAATGTCTCTGGCTTCATCATGGCCGACGGGCAAATGACAGGGTCAGGATTTGTGGGGAGTGTGGATAAATGTAAAGCATTGCCTGGCATACTGTACAACATGATCTGACCCTGTAAAATCCACTAGCACAAAAGAGTGAGTAGCTGATATAATAAAGGTTTGTGAATTTTGTTTTTCAGGCCCACTTTACAGTCATACATTGTATATGTNTCTACTGAGGACATTCTAACGACAAAACGTGGAAAAGGTGGCAAAAAGAAGGGGAAATCTAAAAATGTGGCTATTCATGACTATGATGACATTCATTCGCCCGCAGCGGGTCTTGCGCTGGACTCGTCTGCGACCCCGAAAAAATGGGAACAAAAACAAGTTCAAATCAAGACGTTGGAAGGCGAATTTTCAGTCACAATGTGGGCTTCAGGTGAGATAAATTTAATGGCAAATGTTATTTCTCGATTTTCCTTTCCATGTTTACAACATTTATTCGTTTTTTTGCCTGTTATTCATCTGTTATCCGCGCTGCTGTTTGTGGTTGTTGATGTCGATTGACGAAGAAAACTTCAGTCGAAGCTCGACTCAAATTCCTTTGTTTTTTGAGCGAAACCCCGAGAGGCGTCCCACCTAACTTTTTATGTTCTTTCAATTCCTAGCCCGGATTTTCGAATTAAGCCGTCCATTTTTTATATTATAAGGTATTTTCACTGTGTTTTGATGATTTTGTCGGCCATCATGTTGTCCATGGGGGCCGCCATCTTCAGAATATGGCGGATTTTGGAACATGGCGGATGGCCGCCATTTTCCTCAAAACTCAGCATCTAAATGCTCGAATTCGTCCTAAATAGACATGTTTTATTAATCTTTAAGTATTGAGCTATATCATGGCATATAGATCGATAGGCAGAACGCTTGGGCAGTGCCGCAATTCGTGTCTGAAAAGTGCTTAGTCCTCAACCTTTCTCGAACAATTTCGTCATGTCGCCATGTTGGAAGAATGGAGAAAAGATGGCGGGGGTCAACTTCTCTCATCAATGTCTCTGGCTTCATCATGGCCGACGGGCAAATGACAGGGTCAGGATTTGTGGGGAGTGTGGATAAATGTAAAGCATTGCCTGGCATACTGTACACAACATGATTTGACCCTGTAAAATCCACTAGCACAAAAGAGTGAGTAGCTGATATAATAAAGGTTTGTGAATTTTGTTTTTCAGGCCCACTTTACAGTCATACATTGTATATGTTTATTTTTGGCAATTTTTGACCGATTATCACTTGATGAGTTTTAGCAGAATCTGTCGAGTGCGAGTCGATCATGGACGGGGCATGCCATTGTGCCCGGATTAAATTGAGACCATGACGAGGCATTCCTGTCATTTTGAAGTGGATTTTATTTTTCAAAAATGAAGGCTGGGGTTATAGAAAAACCGGATCCGTTATAGAAACAAGATCCTCCACTATCGGTGGATTTGTGATGCGGGTCAGAAAGCGAGATTTTCGCCTTTTGATACACGGATTAAGCCGTGGCTATAACTACTTCGAACAATGAAATTGAAAAATGGAAATATGAAAGTAATCATCAGCAATTAATTTTTGAACAATGTTGAATTTGAATAATGCCCTGTGTCCAAGGAGGGTATATCAGGTGACAGGTTTCTGTGCCAGCACATTGTGGCATTTTGATTCGAAGTCAGTCTGTTACAAGAAGCAAGTTGAATAGTGATGGCATCTACATGTATTCCTTCTATCTAATGAGTAATGCCCTGGTCAAAATTGGCGATGGCATGAATGACAGGGTGAACATCCTGCATGTCCTGTTGATTTTGAAATGTGTCCCCACCATCCTCAATAAACTATACTGATTTATTAATGACATGACTGACTTTCTTTCCAGATGATGGCCTCTCAAATCTTCCCTCAGATTCAGATGCTGATTATACAGAGTACATGACCGGAAAGAAGATACCACCAGGTGGTATACCAGGGTTAGATCTTAGCGATCCAAAACAGTTAGCAGAGTTTGCTAGGTGGGTATCTTTTGAAAATGCCTCGCAGTCAAGTCTGCTTGGCATGTTTTATAAGTGCTTATCAATTCTCATCAGCATCACGTTTGTGGTTTCCCCCTTGGGCAGTAGTAAATCATCGGGAGTTGGAAGTACCCAAGTTGAGCTTCCTGACACAGGAAAGACACTCTTTTCATATTAGGTACATACCTCCTCATCAAATCTGTCTTGCTTCACATTCATCCTCAAATCTTTGAGACCCCCTTGTTACCATATCGGGCCTGGGACTGGGAGAGGTGATTGTGTTGAAATCTATCCACTTTGTCTTGTGAGTCAAACGGTCCTGACTTACTTACTTAGCCCAGTTAAAAAACATTGGCCGATATTTATAAAAGCTAGCAAATGCTTTTACTTCAAGTTTTGTAATACATTTAAATTGGACATTGCTGTGCAAATCTTAAGTAAAAGCATTTGGTAACTTTTAATCCAGCCATTATCCATCCTCTCTGACTCAGGGTGAACCCTCTCATAAAGTGTTGACTTTTTGTGACGGTGTTGCAGCGGTTTCTCCATATAATTCCTGTGTCTCTTCTTAGTCTAATGAGTTATTGGCTGCAAGTTTAAACCTCATTGTAATGAGAGAACAACTTCAGTTAAGGAAGGACTCTTCTTCAAAATTATGTAGTGCCTCTTTTATGCACTTGACAGGTCCAGTGTTGAGATGGGGAACTCCTTTGGACGAAAAGATTGCAGGTATTGTAATGGAAGTAAAAATTTGTTCTGACTGCCCACTCATGATTTTACAATCTATTCCCCATCTAACTTGATTTCATCTAAAATGCTAATAAAAATAGCCATTCTGGCCCTTCCATGACTGAAGATGAAGTTCTTAAATCTGGCTAGGGATACTCTGGAAACTGGTAGAGAATGGGTGAGCAGGGAAGGGGTCAGACTCGGTGGGCATCTTGAGAGCATGCTTTCAGTTTAGATGGTCTTTTATCCGTGCCCTGGCCCCAACACGTCAAAAAGTTTGCCCAGGTTTTTACTGTTGACATTTTTTTCATGCCTTCTGAGTAAATTGAAGACAAAATGTAATTGTCAAAATGTACTCTTGAGTACCGGTACATGTACGACCCCAGGCTTTCCTCCCTCTATCCTCTCCAGACTCATAAACATGTCCTCATCTAACCAGCTCTAACCACATCCCACCATTATCTTCACCTGACACTTATGTTTTGTAAGCTGCAAGTAATTAGCAAGGATGACACTGTTTCATTTTCAATCTGATGAACTCCAGCAAAGTAGAAGTCCACGTGGATGCATATTTTTCCCACTTGAAAAATACATTGGTATCATTGTTGATGATAATGATGTTTTCCAAGAGGGAAGTAATTATTTCTTCAGTGGGACTGAGAGTCCCTTTTGTTTTCTTCAGATGTTGAATAAAGGTTCGAAGTTAAACACTGCACCCATTCACAGTTCATTTTAAAAACTTCTGTGCACTTGAGCACACATTGGTATTGGTAACAGCCTGCTACTAAACGGCACATTTCTCTGGCATATTGCTGTTCTAGTCAAGGTGGTGCAACACCTCCTGTCTGAATTCAAATGATGTTTCTTTTCTTTCAGAATGAAGCCCCGGAAGCCTCAGGATGATGTGCCAAGAACTGTTCCTTGTCCTCACAAGGTAGGGTGTCTTCTTCTTGGGTCAATAAAAAATTACAAAGTACCACTGACAGAACAGGGTTATATCTGGGCCATTTTAGAGAGGCGCTGCACCGTGCCCCTCAAAGGGGGTGCCGCTGTGCCCTCTTCTGACCCCCTTTAAAAAATCTTATTCGGTTTTAGTACCACCCAGACTTTCTGTCATGGTCCCTTTTGGTCATATCACCTTAGAAACTGGCTTAAATTGGCTGTTGACTGGAGTTATAAAGACCTTTTCAACTGACAAGCTTCTCAAATTCCGTTAGTAGAAATGTCGCGAATGAAAAGTGCCCTTTTCACAAAGTTTGCACCGTGCCCACCTGAAATCGTAGATATAACCTTGCAGAATTAGCGAAAAATTACTTGTACAGCCTGAAAGAAGTTGCATGTCTTAACGCAAAATGACTGCTGTACCTGTTCTTCAAAAAAATGAGTGTCATCTCAGTCATATATCTTTGTCATGAATTTTTCAGGGCTGTACAAAAATGTTCCGGGACAATTCTGCGATGAGGAAGCATCTTCACACCCACGGGCCCCGCGTACATGTCTGTGCTGAATGTGGCAAGGCGTTTGTAGAAAGTTCAAAATTGAAACGACACCAGCTTGTGCACACTGGCGAAAAACCATTTCAGGTATGTATCAAGACCATGTGTGACAGGAATCGGCGTCCTAGGAATGCAGATGCGCCAAACATGGTCTCTCTAGTCATATATTCTAATCCCTCGCCTAACAATAAAACCGGACTTTATTCCAGGAGGACTTGGATTCCTTTCACACCATGGAAAAAAGTAAAGAAAAATGGAATATGGCCTTATGTTGTCTTCTCCGTGTTGACCGTGCTGGGATTGTTGTAGGGCCAACGTTACTCTCTGGGACGTTACGCCTTATGACTGCCTTTATTTCTGTTGGCTGACAATTCCCACTCAGTGTCTGACTTCTCCACTGTTGTTAAACTGTGAAAGGGCAATTCTTGCAACGACTTTTGCCAAAATTCTGTTTACTTCTTTACATGTAATTCTCTTTCTATCATGTGTTACTGTCTGTGTCTCTTTTTAGTGTACCTTTGAAGGTTGTGGAAAGCGATTCTCGTTGGACTTCAACTTGAGAACGCACGTGCGAATACACACTGGCGATCGACCCTACGTGTGTCCTTTTGATGGATGCAACAAGAAATTTGCACAGTCGACGAATTTAAAGTCACATATATTGACCCATGCTAAAGCAAAGTAAGTATTAGATATTTTGAATGTGTCTAGCTCAGTAGAGAGCATTCTGTCATGTCTGTACCAACAGTGGAAATGCCAGATGATGTGCCTGTAGAAATAAGTGGATAAGCATGGATTTTCTAACAGTACTAACAGTACACTCCGAGTTCTGTATTCCGGTATGATTAGGACAAAATTACAGTACATTCAGTACATGTATGATCATGAAATGTATGAACAAAAATGTAAGTATTTGCTCTGATCTAACTACATGTACTACTATTGCTGAGTATTGGCGACTCTGTTCCAGTTAAAAAAGTGAAGTAAAAATGTTCATTGGACTTAGTTCAAGCCTCCAATATTGGAGATACAGGCCAGAGGCCTACTAACATTAACAAATGTGAGGCAGTCTAGGAAAACACGTCGAATTCGCATTTGAGGAAGTGTTAATGACCTTGGTGAACCCATACATTTCAAAAGCTGAAATGTACTTCATAACAGGTAAACAGGAAGCAGATCAATGCACGGGCAATCTGATAGCCCTTGTTGATCATTCAGTGACATCCGATGGGTTTTCGTAGATCGCCTCACAAAAGTTCCTGTTTTTCACCCGTGATAGACGATTCTCGAATTAGCAGACCTGCGCACTTCCGCCGAAATCTCAACCAGAACCTCGATCTGAAACCGGGTTACGTGACGCCATCCACGATTCAGCAACGTCTTCGAGGTCACTGTCGTGGGGTTGTTTGCGTTTACGTCATTCAGTTTCAGACCAAGGTTGTGGTTGAGATTTCGGCGAAAGTGCGCAGATCTTTATCGTTTACGTCAATTTGAGAACGGTGTATTGCATGTGCATGGATGCCACATGATACACTGTCTATTGACTTGAAAATTGCACCTCAAACGAAGCAACATTGATTATTTTTAGATGTTTTTCCTGTTTGTGAATTATTATATCTTAATCTATTATTCCGTCCTATCCTTGCTTCCAGAGCTGGTAATGCACACCAGAGCCCGACTACTGTTTCATATGATGAATACTATACAGTTGTGCAAGATACATCAAGATCCTTGGCGTCTCCACAGATTAAAGTCGAGTTTGCCCCAGAAGATGCAATTGTTGAGTAAGCTGACATTTATTGGCTTGTATGTGGTCACAATGCCACTGTATTTTACCTGCGCGGAGGTTGTCTGTGGCTGTGAAGTGCTACATGGGAACCTGTGTCAACTTGAGTACACCTGTATGGAAAAAGCCTTAAAAATATTGTAATCAAGGCGTTATCTTAATATTCATTTCATAAGCTCGTGTGTCAGCTCAACCGGTGAGGAACTGCCAGTTTTAAAAGCATTGCATTGAGAAAGTGATGTAGCACCATCATTTATTCCTTCATTAATGTTTGAAGGTCATTCATGTTTGAAATACTAAGTATCGCTTGATGTAATAGGAGCTGTCAGCGAGTTGACCACTAGGTGTCACTACGGCCCAATTCAATGCATCTAGCGGACCCAGTCATTATTGATCGAGCAGCAATCACGTAGATTTTCCTGTACATTGGTCCGCTCAAACTGGTTCCCAGAATGCATTTCGCGCCACAATATGGCGGTCGCTAATAATGCCTCTGGAAGCAAACGCCCTCTTCACTTCTGCAAGGTTCTTGCAAAACCACTTTTCAGATTAAAATATTAGCGTCAAACCACAGGCGTCTCATACGTCTGTCTGTAGGCCTAGGGTTGTAGGGGGACCAGGGGCCTATGTAGGCCCCTCCTAGCCTGTGGTCAAACGCATCCAATGACTTTGATAATCGTTATTATTTCATTCTATAGCCACAAACTGGGATAATATGGAGGAAAACATTAATTTGATGTTAGGAATTTTGCGCACTACTTTGCGCAGTTTCGAGCAAATGCCGTGAGCCGTCTCGGCGCTCGACCAATCAGAGGCCAGATACTCGGCACATGATCTCCGTGTTTGTAAACATTGACACGTGCTACTGTTTTGACAGCGTGGATCCGATTTTGGAGAGATGTGTGAAAAGATACGATGAACAGTTGATTTTAAGACCAAACAGCTTGAATGTTTGAACTTTCTGGCCAAAGAAAATAAGGATTGTTGAGAGGCATCCAAAACACTTGTAATTCAGCGTTTTCACTGGAGTTTCCAGTGCTGGCAGCCCAATCGTGGGCGCCGCGGAGGATATGGAAATAGTTCGGCCGTATGTTGGCAGAGTCAGTATAGCGTAACGTAGTGGAGCACTGACCTCTGCGAAGGAGTGTGTGGTCCGCTAAGACTTTGCTGCCACCTGTTGGCAATATGCGTGGCTGACTGCTCCTATTGGTGTTCAATCAATGTCAGGCTTGTTGTCCATAACATTGTGTGCACTGGTACTTGCATCATTGCAACATGTATCATCACTGAAGACACGGATATAATTATAACTTCTCACCATCAACACTCTGGGTCCGATAACAAGTCATTGCTTGTTGTCTATGAGAATATAAGAATGATTCTGTTTTTCCCTTCAGTTCTATTCTTAAATCCCTCAATTGTACATCCTGCTTTCCAATCTACAGTAGTTACCCGTTTGCGGTTGAATAATAGTCTCACTCTAGATTGATGCATGAAAACGTTTGTCATGTTATCTTATCAAAAATATGTCGAAAGGCCAGACTTCTGTAACCTTATTGTTACTCATGACATCAATAGACATACACATTGTTAGAAGTCCACAGTGATTAAAGAAGAAGCATGTAAGATGAAACTTAACAAGTTTATTGAAATAACTCATCTGAAGTTAGTGTCCCATGCTAGAAACATTTTGCCAACAGTTCCTTGCATAGTCTATACATTATGTTTTGGTGTGAAATCCTGATTTTGGGTGATTGAAATATATCACTCAGACATTCTATGTATAGGATGAGGATTTTCTTCCTGTTTCAAGCATGTGTCTTCTTGAATATCAGTTCAACTGTATCAATACACTTTAAAATTAGCAATTGTACCAAGAAAAATTGGTCGGGTTCATGGCATGTGTCATATCGGTTCATTTCAAATAATATCCCACTACATTTGTATTTGTTGTCATTTTATCTTTCTTCGGGTTTTATGTCAAAAATAGATCAAGACCAGGCCTTTCGTTTTGATATTAGCACTACACCTTCCAACCTTACCTTACATGTCGGCATCTAATGTCATCCTGGTATCTTTCGGATATTGACAGAACTAAAGTGAATGATGGGGGAAAATATCAAATATTTTGTGTCATATTTTGATGACTTTACCCCATACATACAATGGTGTTCAGTGGATGTATTCAATTGTCTATCTGTAACACTTCCAATTCATTTCTGTCATTTGAATATGATCTATATATACATGTATTTTATCTAATGTACAGGAAGTCAACTTCCAGAATTTGCAAATTTTCGACCCCAACCGGGGTCTTCTTCAGGCTGGCACTTAACAGTACAAGACTAAAATTTTCGACCCCAACCGGGGTCTTCTTCAGGCTGGCACTTAACAGTACAAGACTCTAGAATAGTCTTGTACTGTTAAGTGCCAGCCTGAAGAAGACCCCGGTTGGGGTCGAAAATTTGCAAATTCTGGAAGTTGACTTCCTGTATATTATCACGTTGTGTGTCAATTTTAGTGCTATTTCTTTCTTTGGATATTTTATCTAATGAATGTCAAATAATGTGTAACACCAATTTGTCTTGTCTATCTTCAGGAATCATGCCCAAGCACTACAGTTCCAGCTCTCACCCCAGTAGTAAATGGCTACCTCTCATCACTCAGAATATTCTCATCCCGAGTCTACTTGTAAATAGTCACACCGTAGGACTGAGCATCACTTACTGTGTTTATTTAATATCAACTACAAAGATACGAAATACAACAAGAATCTGGCACTGTCATTCTCAGGCCTGTTATGCCTCTCCATCTCATCAGTTCTTTCAATGGTGCCTGTCAGATTGGTTTCATAAAAATCAGGTTGAAATGAGAACATTTCATGTGACTGCAATCTCATACCCAGCGATTAGTTACGCTCGACCGAGGTTGAAGGTCGCTACACTAATCTCTGGAGACTAGACGGCTACGGACTACTTCGGGGTTTCCCCAGGCAAGTGCGTTACACACGGTGCATGAATATATACTAATTTTTGACTGTTTCACTCCAAGTTTATATGGTGTGCCAAGTAGTGCTGTGTTCCTCAATAAATACAACAGATCCCTCATAAAAACCTTCCTAAGGACATTTTTGTGTATAATATTTTATACTCAAATTATTTCAATGCATCTGCGGTTTAAAATCTGTCTGAAATTGCACGATGCCACATATCACACGTAAGGTGAGAAATGGCCAGCCGTCTCCAGAGATTACTGGAGCAAACTACAACCTCGGCCCGAGCGTAACGAATCTCTGGGTACGAGATTGATGTGACTGATGAAATAAGGCCTTGGAGACTCCTGTTTTGGTCTTCAAGAACGATTGACGTCGTCGTTCACACCACACATTCTTATATAAAGTTTAAAGAGCCATTGAAAGATTTCGAAACAGAAGTTCGGCTTTTGAGCCCTTTTCAAAAGCATTGATCCACCTTCTGCAATCCTTGCATTGCATTTCAAGTGTGCTAGACCCTTGTGCACAGGTGAGGGAGAACCATGATGAACCCAATGAAGGAAAAAATTACAAATACGAGTACTTGTAAGTGTTGCTGATTATGTCCCATTGTTTGGGATAATTATTTGTTGAGGTTGGTATTTTTTGTGTGTATATCATTTGGCACATATTTATGTGTGAATTTCATACCATTCATCTATAGGATACGGCGTATTATTGGTGACTTGTTGAGGAGTGCATGTTTATTATCTTTTCATGATCAAGAATTTCTGGTACCAACAATGAACTTAGGAAATGTTTGATCTTGTTCAGGCCACTGTTTCTTTTATTTTCATTATGTTGTAATTTTGACTCATATGTGCGATAATGATAATGAGGAACCCGCGTGCCGTTCATCCCGAGAGGTCAGCGGTGCGACCGAAGCGACGTCATTGACGTCGTTTTAAGTGTTGACGTTGCGTCATGAAAAAATCTGCTGTAGGTTTTCTACGGGAATAATGAGATGAAGACGTTGCCATTATTGCCATCCTATCACTTCATTTTAAGGAAAAAAGCACCGAAAAATGCTGAAATTTTCATCTGCTACAAGGTGAGGTAAATTTTAATGCCAGGTGACCAAAACAAAAGGGTTGTTTTCACGCCTGAAATAAATGGAAATAACATTAGAAAAAAGAAACTTCGGTTGCACCGCTCACAGCGCCACGTCGTGACGTTAGTTCCTCTGGTCCCCATTGGAACTTGTATATCAGTATTCATCACCACATTTATAAACCCCAGGGTGTTTTCTTCTAAAGGCTTCAGCCCACAAATTAGCGACCCAGGGGTCGGCACTAATTCGACACCTAGAAATGTCCAGACATGTCGTTGACCGGTACATTATTTTATGTGCATGATGGTGCACTTTGTAATGTGGTCTATACAAGGTCAACAAAAGAAACCTGAATTAAATCAGTAACACCTCCACATGGCTGGGAATTTTTTCCTTCAGCTCGTCAATGACTGGTTTCAAGTACGTTCTCATTGCTGATCCTGCAGAAATTGGTCTCTTACTTCAGCATGTATCACAGTTTTCTTCATTTAGTCTGTGTGTATTGATTGGTTCACCTGTTCTGTACCAGCTACAAGTATTTTAGTCGTTGTTTCTTTGTACAGTGCTGTGTCATCACATACCCAGTGGCGGATCCACAATTTCGGAAAAGTGCTAGAAACATTGAAATCTGTGGTGGATTTCAATGATTTGCTCCAAATTTCAGAATTTCACGGTCAATTATACAGATTTGTAGGCCTGGTGCCGGGTGCGCCCCCGGATCCGTGCCTGATACCATTTATTTTTGATGGCTCATATGGGACAATGTCAATTTCTCCGCTCAAGAAATGGTCAGCCGAAGCTGAACAGTGGGTCAAGTGGCATCTGTCTGTCTCTCCGTCAATATGGCGTGCACATTTTCTAAGTCGTCGTTTCCTTGTAAAATGCTGTGTCATCACATACCACTATCTTTTGATGATTCATAGGACATTACTCTGTTCAAGAAGTGGTCAGCCGAGCTAGTAAAATGGGTCGACTGGCATCTGACCATCCGTCTATCTATTTCATCAACATGGGGATAACTTGTGCTTTCAAACTGTTGTGTATTGAAACAAAAAAAATCCATGTTGAAAAAACATGTAAAACAAGAAATTACACTGCTATCACAGTGATCAGAGTTTCAGTGTCTTCACTATGCTATCCTAGTTCATTTGGTCTGTAAATTTTTTTCCGTTGTGTAGACTTGATGTTTTTGCTCCATGTCATTGTCATCAAGAAGGAATTCAGGAATTCGAGTGTGTTACTATCCCTGTAAACTTGCAGCTTCATTATTTTCCTCTCACATTACCGGTACCATTTTTGCCGGTACCTGTNCCCAAAAAAAACATCATATTCGTAGATATTTATTGACTTATTCCAGCAATCGGTACCCAAGCACAGTTGTCACAAAAGCACGTTCGAACGACGTGCTGAACTAGCGGTGGAATATAGAGAAGTACATGTCGGCATGAATTAGGCAAAGCAGACAAAGAACTCTGTTACTAAGCCACATTGTTGACAATGGCTTGTGCTGATTGAATGGCCGATTACGCTGTTAATGGGCATGATTTCTTATTTGCACGGGGTGATAGACAGTGAAGCGAACATTCGACTTCGGCTTGGCCTATAAGCAGAAAGCAGACGACCACCATAAAATGCCGAATTTTCGTGTTATTTTCGGTGATATTGTATCCATTCATATATGATTACCGAGTACGGATATCTTTCATGGAAACAGTACCGCTAAGCACAACTAATACGGCGTGTTCTCGCAATTGGAGACAAAAATGCACATTCTTGAAAAATCTACTATGAGGCATTCTACTCGCTGGTTCGACAAAGCAATTCGCTGGCTACGCCGTTTTTCCGCCTGGCGGCGGGCCCGGGAACCATTGCGTCCAGGCGCCTGTGTCAGTGCCTGTGTTTGCAACATTGTGATGACGTCACGACCATCGCGTAATCAAAAAGTTCATGAAGCGGGAAATACCAATTTGCGATTTCAGTCCGCCAGCAGCTGCCGTGACTGTCGGACATGTCGGATCGTGCGCTCTCTGTGTGCAGTGCTGCTGCATGGCCTGCTGCTGGAGAAATGGCATCTTCTTGCATTTACCGATGGCTGCTGTCCTGTGACACTTGTCTAAATCCGTGAGATTGTTCTGATGAATGAGTATATTCTAAAGAATGGAAAATTATATCGATTTTATCGCTGGATGTTTTGGAGGTGAGTGATTCATCATTCAGCAGTTCAGTGAAAACAGGCACCGCACACCCGCCGGTGCCGCGGTGGTCGGTCGGTCGGGCGGTGGTGCATGATGACATGCATGATCATTTCCAAAAAGTGACAGTTCACCCTTGCCTCTGCTGGCCCCTGCTAGGCCTAGCTAGCCTACCAGTAGGCCCTATCACTCAGTCATGATCGCCATGGTTGACAGCAGCTGTTGCCTTGACCTGATGAGGCTGGCTGAGCATGCTGAGTCAGAGTGGGGAACACAAGATTGAAGATGGGCATTCATCATAGGCCTATTCATTCCAATTAGGCCTAGGCCTAATGAGGAACCCGCGTGCCGTTTATCCCGACAGGTCGGCGCAGCGATCGATGAGACCGAATCGACGTCATTGACGTCGTTTTATGTGCTGACGTTGCGTCATGAAAAAATCTGCTGTACATTTTTGTACAGGAAAAAATGAGATAAAGACGTTGCCGTTATCGCCACCGTACCTCTTTATTTTAAAGAAAAAAGGAAAGAAATTGCAGAAATTTTCATACGCGACAAGATGGTGTAAATTTTAATGTCATGCGACCGAAAAAATAGGGTTTATTTCACGCCAGAAGTTAATGGAAATGACTGGAAATCACGTTGAAAAAAGAAACTTCGGTCTCATTGATCGCAGCGCCACGTCGTGACGTTAGTTCGTCCGGTTCCTCATTGCCACAGTGTTGGCGCCATATCTTTAGTTGCGCAGCACGCCGGATGCGGCGTTTAGGTGGCTGACGGACATCATAAAGTTGTGATGTAACATGCATGTTATAACAAGACATGTGCATTTTGGAGGTTTTACGTTGTACCGGTAATTGTCCCGTCAAGCCGCAATGAATGATTTTGAACGATATATACCGGTAGGCCTAGGCCTATGTGGTAGCAGTGACGGTAGGCCTACCCCGACGCAGAACGAAGCCGTGTTAAGAAACGGGATTTACCGGTATTCAACCAACTCTAAACTGTTCAAAATCATTGCGGCCTGACGGGATACTGAAATTATACAACGTCAAGCCTCCAAAATGCACATGTCTTGATACGCATTTAACTTCATGACTTGTTACGTCATTTTACGTCAGCCACCTTAGTGCCGCATCCGGCGCGCTGCGCAACTAAAGATATGGCACCAACAAGCAACACACAGGGATCAGTTCATGCAGGGGACGGCAGTTCATCACAAAGACATCATCATCTCATCATCATCCCGGCATAAATGGTTGGTCTTCACTGGGTCTTCGCTTGACATGCAGGCTCTTATTTGACCTCTCTCCATCCAAATCTTGGTTTCAGATGGATTAGCCTAGATATAGGCCTATCTCCATCTGTGAGAATTTAAGTCATGTAGGCCTAGGCCCTAGCCTATCATCGCGAGAGTGTCAATTCTAGTATTTTGATGTCGGAGTAATTTATATGTATTATAATGCAGCAAATAAACAAAAATCCTAAGAGCATCCGCTATGCCTGTCACTGTGACTGTCATTGAATGAAGTAAGTCGCAGGCCTAAGCCTACTCGATCATGGCCTAGTGAATGACCTCCCATCCTCCTATTCAGGTCCTTCATCAGACTAGAGGAAGGTAATTCAAAGGGTTAAATTGTTAAACCCATTCAGTCACCGCTACTCATTGTGAATGAGAGTGTAGTCCGAAGTGAAGTGACCAGGATATTTTAAAGTGATGAGCATACATTGACCCTGTGGAGATATGCATTGAATGCTTATTGTGACTTCTCTATCAACATCAAAATTGAATAACAGCTGCATAATGACACTTAAATCATAATTTCCATGATGGTGTAATTGACACAGTCCAACAGTTGTTAGAGTACATGAGGTTGATTCGACCCTGTAGTAGGCTATACCTGCCATGATGGGGATGACCTCCAGATATCAGATTTCACTCATCTAAAATAAAAAAAAGGCGTGGCCTTATTTATGTTACAACCATGCAGCATCTCGGCTAATTATTCTTGGCTAATTTTTTTGCCAGGTTGCACTGGAGTAATCGTTGGACATCCTTTTGATACAATCAAGGTGAGTAGTTGGACCCTAAGGCCGGGTTCACATAGAGGTATACGGTACACATGCTCACCGCTGGCGAACAATGGCCCAACAAAGCATCCTGAGAATATCAGGCGTTCTTACTGCTCGCTCCCTTCGTCACCGCAGACAAACCCCTGAGTGATTTCGCTTGATTTGCTGGAGTACTTGGCGCCTGAGAAAATGCGCCCAATCAGCGAACGCCATTTCTGAGTCACCTTAAGATGACAGGCATTACACGTAGATTGTACCGTAGTGTCACGCACAACACAGTGCTGAAGTACCTCAGCTTCCCCACCTCAGCCTAACTAGAGATCAGTTACACGTATACATGTATAGCGGCCCTTGTAATATTCACAGCCAAGCAGCTGACACAGCTGACCTAGTTATGCCAGGCAATTAACCTATCCTACACTGCTGGATTCAATCTAAGTTGAGTTCAGCCTATCCTACATTCATCGCACAGAATGTATATCATTCTCAGGCCACACGTCGCGAAACTGGAGTTTATTTCA
>NMRB01000983.1:139307-153529 GCA_002633025.1 Notospermus geniculatus | reverse complement strand
GCGATGTTGGAAAGTGTACAATTCGTAACATGAATCTGTGATGTCTCTACAAAAACGCGCCTAGCTCCCTAAAATTGCAACCAAAACTGGCGACAAGGCACTCATTCTGGAGGCAACTAAATGGGCCACGATCTCATGGAGGTTTGCTTCTTCCAAAATGTCTGTGAGAGAAACAGGCCAGAGCCGAAGACGCAAGTTGTGCGGAAATAGTCGCGTTCTGCCTACTTTTTCGTCAGGTTTCCAATCTTTAAACGTCCATATCTCGATAGCCGTTGCTCGTACGCATCTGAAAATTGGTCAAAATGAAGCTACTTTTTTCTACTCTTTCTTTTGGCGCCAGTCGCGTCGTCGTAGCTGCTTCCGTTCCGGAGATATGGCCATTTTGTCACAACATGTCAGATTTGCACTTTGGAGTCTGTCAATCTAGGCCCCGGGACAAACGTTAAAATGCAATTTTAGCTAGGTTTCTTCAATCAGAGCCAAATCGCGTATTGAGAGGGGGGGGTAGTCTCGCATTAAAAAATATGCAAAGCAGACATCAATCGGTCCACTGGTTACGATTCTATGCCAGTGTGAATGTGCAAGGGTGTGTGGTGCGGGCCAATCTCGCCAAAAGGCGAGATTAGTCCCGAAAGGGTTAAGGGCCTTATAGTCTTAGTAATGATATGACTTTAATATAGAATGAATCCGGAGGATGAACTTGCCCCTGAAACCCACTCCAATCTGATTTTTATAAAGGGTTCATTGATACCCATACTGTTAAAATGGGGATACTTGAGACACTGGGTGACTTGATCTTGAGACCTTTCTCGTACCTTGGTCATTAGTGCAATATGTAGTCATTTGCGCCATGAAGATTTTCAGGGTGTCCCTTTTTACCAATATTTCACATCACCAATTATCCCTATCCTGGCATTGGGCTTTTAATTAATTTCACCTCTGGCATGTCTGGAAGTGTGAAATTTAATTAGCGCTTGATTAACTACATTGTGCCCATTCATTGGTTCCCATTCATTAGATGCAACATTGACCCGGTTTGAAATTACTCTACTTAAAAATCATTTTAGATGTACCGGTATGTTACAGGCTTCATTTGATATGCAACAAAAATGTTTTGTATATTATGCCAGAGCTAAAACTTGTGCTGAATTTTGCGACAGCTCACACTGACACTGAGTGACAGATACAGTTTCCATGCTGTACTCCCACTGGCTTCACAACCTCCTTCAGGGTTCCTGCGCATCCTTGAAAAGTCTTAAATATGAAAAAAAGCATTTTCAAGACCTTGAAAAGGAGCCGTATGCACGGGTCACACTTTCATTAAAGTGTGACTTTCCTCAATGCTTAAAGCATAGAGAAAGTCCAACTTAAGCTATACTTTAGGCTAAAGTGCGGTCCGTGAATTCGGCCCAAGGTCTGGAATTTCACACTTTCTGGTCTTTTGGTGTTGAGGTCTTAAAAAAGTCCTACTTTCATTTTCAAAGTGTTGTGAACTTTTAAAACTTGGTTATTTTACTTCAGGGGAGTTGTTTTGCAGGCTAGGCCTACTGTCCTCTGTCGATTGCGGTGACTAGCCCATTGCCTAACCACATACTGATATTAATTTCCCAAAAAGTCTTAAAAACGTCTTAAAAAGTCTTAAATTTTATTGACACGTGAGCTGCAGGAACCCTGTCCTTTATGAGGTTTGCATTGTTAAATTGGTAAAAAGGCCTTCTCTTAGCCCAAGATTACCTGTCGCCATCTTTTTCAGGTTCGTCTTCAAACTCAGACTCCAGGACATCTAATGTACCGTGGAATATTTGATTGCTTTCGCACAATCATAAAACGAGAATCAGTGAGTTAAAATGTTACATGTATGCATATTGTGAATTTTGGAGAATTTGTGATTTGCATACTGTTGTAATTAAATGAGGCAATTCATTTTCACTTTGTCAAAAGCATCCAAGATGGCTGCCACAGCAGCCATATTGAATATTGTATTCATGCAATAACTGAACAACGTCTTTGTTGGAATGAATTCATGATCAAAACTGGTTGCACCTTGTCGTCAGTGCGGGTTATCACAAACTGTTACTTATTCTGTATTTACAAAGGACAAGTGACAGTTGTTCGCCCGACAATATATCCTGCGAATGAACTTAAAAGATAGGCTGTATGATTGTCAAATATTCATCCTGTGCAGGGTTTGGATAAAGGGGTGAGGCACCACTTCTGCTAAAGAAAAAAGAGGTGGCACCACTCTGTAAACACTCAAAATCAAGGTAAAAAACATACCGGTACTATCGTGGCATGACAGGTTGCCCTGCCTGAATCTGCCTTGCTGTGATTTTGATTACTTCTCCTTCAGGTGTACGGATTATACAAAGGTATGGCGTCCCCACTCTACGGACTTGCATTCATCAATGCTCTTTGTTTCGGCGTCCAAGGCAATGTACAACGAAGGCTACAGCATCCAGACACTTACATGTCGCAGGCAATATCTGGTGGGGCAGCTGGATTCGTGCAATCATTTGTGTGTGGTCCTATGGAACTTGCTAAGACACGGTTGCAGGTCCAGGAATCACGCTTGTACAAAGGACCATTAGACTGCTTGATCAAAATGTACAAAACTCAAGGAATCACCAGTCTCTCCAAGGGCCTAGGATTGACGATAACACGAGAGATACCAGGTTTTTCGACCTATTTTGTTGCTTACAAGTATTGTTGCGATCTTTTTTCACCGGCTGATCCCGAGTTAGAGATGAGTATATACGCGATGCTTTTAGCTGGAGGTTTAGCTGGTGTTTTTTCATGGATAGTGACTTATCCAATTGATTTAGTAAAATCGAAGATACAGGCGGATGGAGTGAATTCTCGTGAAATTTACACAGGTGCTATGGACTGTGTGAAAAAATCCTGCCAATCGGAAGGATACAGGTCGCTATTTCGTGGCTTAGGGTCAACTCTGCTGAGAGCATTTCCAGTGAATGCAGTAACGTTTGTGACAGTTGAGTCGTTCCTGAACTGGGCGAAGGTTGATAACGATGATGAAGAAGACTGTGATGAACATGAAACGCTTGGAGAGAAAACTTATTTGTAAGAAGGGAAGGACAGACAGATCAGGGCCCAGTTGCACGAAACTCACGACAGCGCTATCTTGGTGTTAGCGCTATCTTCATGTTAGATGACGTAAAAATCCATTGTTCTTTTACATCATTTAACATCAAGTTAGCGCTAACACCAAGATAGCGCTGTCGTGAGTTTCGTGCAACCGGGCCCTGGGAGTTCAGGAAAGTGGGAGTGCCCTGCATCTCTTTATTTAAAGTTCATGGTCTATTCCTCAACATAGTCTTCCAAGTACAAAATTTTTCAAGGGCCAATTTCAAAGAATCCACATTACAAATTTTAAATGGAGGGGGGTCACCGGGGTGACCCTCCCCCCATTCGTATGTCCTTCAAGTGTTCATCTTTCCACTCCTTCCACCAATCTGCAAACTACTGCCACTTGGAGGCACTGTAAGCAGTTTGTACCGGTACCTCTTTTTTTGATGTTTCATCCCTGTTGCACTGTGTCAACATCATGACAAGACACTATTGCGTTACTTGGTCTGTTCTTATGTCTTTCATTGGTACAAACTATTCACCGTGCCCCCCAGTTGGGATAAAAAATTTAATGGGTTCCTTGTGGTGATAACAGGATTTTAACAGCGAATCGCTGGGTACGATAAAGTTTGATAGGGATGCTGTTAGAGTTTATTTCCTTTCACCTTCTGGCCCAAGGTGTGCAGCTGGTGGATGGGTCACTGCTGCAGGAATCCTAGTCAATGATTACTGCCAAAATGACACAAGAGATTTATTTATTGCCTATGATTTATGTACCGGTAAATAGATTACTTGCATGTACGAAAACGTTAAAAAAATTGTTTTGTCTCTATCAACCAGTTGACATTTTGGTTACCAAAGCCACCGCTAGAGTTAGAAGGCTGCGGCTCTGGCTGCCATTTTATTGCTGACGTCATTGTAGGAGTCCATTTTCCCGTAAAATTTCATTTTCCCTCAGTCTAAAAAACGGCGATGATTTTGAGCTTTTGTTACAGATCTGCAACACATACAAACATTCTCTGACATCAAGAAACTTCTCGGTGTTGCCATTCAGCGCAATTTGGCATGTTCGATTACATTTAGCACCCATGTGGTTACGGTTACCCCATTCTAAAAATAACCCGTGACGTCAACATAATGATCGCTCAGTAAATAGATCCGCGACGAGTTTTATGCCGCAAATATACTTAGATGGCAGCCAGAGCTGAAGCCTTCTAGCCCTAGCGGTGGCTTCGGGAACCAAAATGAACCAGTTGACTGATGACGGATATGTCCGTCTTGACTTTGTTTTATCCCATTGGGTACGGCGGCCAGATCCTCTTAGTTTTATCTTATTTCCTGTTGAGTAGAATGGATGTCTGCCGTGTGTCCCCTTAGTTTTCATTCTATTGCATACAACGGACATGTCCGTTATTGAAGATTGTTAGTGGTTGTTTTGAGAGCAAAGTTGAATTTTATTTTTTTAATTTATTTCATCACGCAACATGATATTTAGAAAAATTATTCCATAGTTAAGTGGTTAATAGCGATCTCGTAAAAAATTGTGTTGGAGTGGAATTGACAAGGTAGATTTTGACAGGGTATAACGGGTGTTATGTTATTCAGTCACTCAGGGACGGACTGTGCAAGAAAGGTGAAATGGGGTTTAGAATTTTTCGTGGGAAAAGTCTTTTGACCATAATGGACATCGTGAGAATCTCAGGTCATTTTATAGGGTCGTACCCCTCCCCTCAGAAACAAGTGCAAGGAGGGGAGCGATTGTGTAAACCATGGGTGCGAGGATGCGTAATGGAGTGCCAGCTATGTTGGGTTTTTTCCAATTCAACGGTAAAGACAGTCTCCAAACTCGGCTACTCCTCATTTTATCATGGATTTTGTTCCATCGTTGTTGGTGTCCTTCAATTGAAGGCATATTCTAATATTTTTCCAACAGGAATTATAATGCAGAGCCCTGTCGGTGTGCATATTTTGATGCAGTTTTCAAGTGTGATGTACGTGCTAGGAAATGTATCATTTGCATAATTGACTGAATTTTTTACATAATTCTTAGATTTATGCATCAATTATAGAGTTAATTGAATGGCAATCTATTAGTATAGTTAATGAACCATGGCAAATATTATCATGAATTGAATTTTTGTTTGTTGACCCAGTTCAGATGCAAGCCCATTCAATGAGGTCTCTAAACATTATTCCTGTTAGGCCGTTTTTTTTTAATTAGTTGGTTTACGGGAAATTTGGTTGGAAATCTGATGTCGGAGGGGGGAAAAAAATTAAAAAAATAATCAACATTTACTGATTTTTTTCGAAATATATCCTGAAATGCTCTACGGAGAAGAGGAGGAAGAAATATTTCCACCATGATGGCTCCCAATCACTATTTTTTCGACATCAAGAAGCTGAAACACAACATCAGCAGGAAAAAATAACTGAGAAATTTGAAGTTTTATTTTTTTCAGAGGTTTATTTTTATGCACAGGATCGGAGGAGAAAAAAAACCACACAAAATCCAATTTTATTTTTTTTCTGAATTTGGCAATTTCAACGTCGGCGGTCCCGTAAACCAAGTAATAAAAAAAAAACGGCCTTAGGCCTAGAAAAATAAATTGTGTGTTTCTGGTCATCAGCGATTTCCAAAAATTGAGGGTCGGACGGTCGGGATTTTTTTTTATTTTCCATTTTTGGTACAGATAATTTTATTGCAGCTACAGGGATTATACTAAAGGTTATCTAGAAGCCAGGAACAGCCTCAAAAGCTGCTCTGGCATCCATGACTAAAGGCCTAGAGAGCAAAAGAGATTAATTTTGATAGATTTGATGCATTTTTGTGAGAGAAAAAAAAAATTTGTTTCCTGGCCAGTCAGAATTTTTGAGGGTCGGTCGGAAAATTACAAATGACCGGAAACACACAATTTTTTTTTCTAGGCCTTATTGAAATCTAAATGGTTCTGAAGCCAAATGTTCTGAATTTCCACCAGATGTATTTAATTCATTGATTTCGCCTTCAAGGAATGACAATACATTTTTTTGGTGTTGAATTCCTCCAAGATTCTAGGCCTACTCACTCTTTGCTACATAATGACTGGTTCCTGTCTTTGCCTCGAGCTCCACTCCCACATACTGTCCAATCCGTTTGTTTTGGAACGAATGAAGCGATGTTCATGTGTTTTTAACAGTTGTAGCCAGCAATAAAGATGTGCTCAGGTTATATCTTCATTAGCATTCTCCATGAAATACCAGGGGCGGATCCAGGATTTGGGAAAAAAGGGGGTACCTTGTGCTACAAACATTGAAATTTGCACCAAATTGCAGAATTTCATGGTCAGTTTTGGAACAGATTTGTTGGCCAAAAGGGGAGGCACGCGCCCCCTCTGTATCCGTGCCTGAATACCTTCCTTATGAGACACACTGTAAATTCCTATATCCTTCCAGGCCACCATACATCACAAAACCATTATCCATATCAATGGTTCTAAAAATAGTAGTTAGCGTTGGTGGTAACAAAAACCAACATGGTGGTGCATGGTATAGATTTGACAAGGTACGTTACTTTTATTACTCTGATCAGTGCCATACATTTTTTGCACTTTTTCCCTTCAATGTGATTCAGTTTGCTTCTCATCCCTGTGTCTGTTTCTCATGTATTTTAATGCCCTTGAAGAAAAATTGAATTGAAATGGTGTAATTTTCAATACAATGCCTGTTTGTTGTTGTATTTGTTCACTTGAACTCTCAATACATGTGGTGTGTTGGTGGTAAAAGCTGGCCTGGCCGGACATGGGTCTCATAATGTACAGTATGTACATAATCCTGAGTATTGTGATTTAGGGCATTTATTGACAAATGTCAACGTTTTATTTGACTTCATTACTTTATTTCAAGTTGCCACTTATGTGGTGCATGAGTGGTAAACTGGCTGGGCCTGTGCGTTTAATGCCCCTGTTTTGAATTGAGAATAGGCCAGTCACTTGGGCTGTGTCTAATCTACTGCTGTTGGTTTTCAAGATTTTCCCCCTCTTGACAGAAGTACCACCTGACAGTATATGGTAAGCGTCTCATCCTGAAATTTCCCTTCAACAAGAAAATAAGTGGTAGAGATGAAAAAACTTGACTGGGTGTCACTAAATCAACTTTTATGTTTTGGGCACCATTGCTTCTGCATAACTGATGAAAAAGCATTGAAAAAATTCATACCGCACCCATTGTGATGGTAAAAAAAAGCTTGATACACTGATTGTGACATTTAGTGTTGCCACTGACTGAAAAAAACAAGAAACTTCTCCTTACCATATTCTACATTTTATACCATTCATTTCAGGTTGTCCTGTCAAACAGGCTAATTAACATACGCCGATCAATTATGTGACGCATCCAAACTCCCATAGACAGCATCAACATGAAGCCGACAAGTGAACCGATGATCGGGACTGTCCAGTTATGCCGGGAAACTGTGACGCATCTGGAGGCAAAAGACATCTGTGCATCATTGAAGTCGCATAATTTACGGGTACTCTCGCTGCGTGAATGTCTCATACAAGATGAGGACTTCCATCAGATAATGAGGGGCGTGGCACGTTGTAAATCGCTCCTTCAGTTGAACTTAAATGTCGGAGTTGTGAACACATCGGAAAGAGTCGAAATGTTGGCAAAAGAGTTGAACAAGAATCGATCAGTAACTGCATTATTGTAAGTACCGTAAATATGTGTGGGAATGGTTGTAACAGCACACAAACTACACACACAGGCGCAGATCCAAGGGGGCACACCCGGCCCGTGTCCCCTCTATTTTGTGGAAAACCTTTAAAATTGACCGGGAAATTTCAAAATTTTGAAAAGATGTTAACATTTGACCAAGGTTTTCCACGATGTGCGCTGGCTGTGCCTGTGCCCCCTCTTTCCCATGATTTTGGATCCGCCCCTGACACAGTATATCACACAAAATGATAATAAGCAAGACACAGTATATCAGATATAAAGACAGTCGTCGAGATTTCTTGGCCCTGTCAAGGGCCTTTTTCAGGCAAAATCACTAAAACCATCTTCCAGAAGAAGTTCTCATCTTCTGGAAGGTCGTTTTAGTGATTGTGCCTGAAGAAGGCCCTTGACGGGGCTGAAAATTTGCAAAATTCTAAATGACTGTCTTTATATTTGATAAATGTGTGTGGGAGAGGAGATTTCATCCAAAAAAATCATTATGCATTTTGATTTCTTTCCAGAGTATGATGATTGTGAACTTTTTGAAATGTTTGGATCTTAAAGCGAATGGCTCGCAGGGTTTGTTTTGATTTTTGGTGGTACCTCCCATAGAGAGTGAACCTAGTCTCCAGGCAAAGCCGTGCTCCAGTCATAGGCAAAACCTGTGCAAATATGCGAATGTGCACCAGGGGATGAGGTTCCATTAAAAATTTGTTAAAATGGGTTAATGACAGTTTCAAATTCAGTCGGTCAAAATGTACATTTTGTACCGGTACTATTCACATTGATTTCGATGCGGTAGATTTTGCAGAATACACCTCCGAAGTTTGGCTGTCTAATGCATTTCCCATTAAAACTAAAATCCTTCTTTCGCCTTTTTCTCAAAAGGGTGCTTGATTTGAGGACATGTCAACAAACAACTGTCAACAAACCCCGCGAGCCATTCGCTTTAATACGTACTTGTTGAAAGAGATCCCAAAACTGCTGAGAAACTGACAAAAAGTCTTCTTACTGATAAGCCTTCGTGAGGGTTTGCAGCTTTCTGCTAATGTTTGTCCATTCTCTTTCAGTTTACATGGTTCCACCCTCGGTGATGAGAATTTAGCTATCCTGATGAAAACCCTTGCCGTGCATCCAAACCTGATATCGCTTGATTTGGGAGATTGTCAACTTGGTGACTATGGCATAGAAATGATCTGTGACCTCTTACCACCAGACGGTGCAAAACCAGGTATGATGAACTGAATCCAGATTGTTCATGTCAGAGTGTACTTGTCTTACAAAAAGAATGCGGTTTGTATATTGGTAAGGTTGCCCCATGTTGCATCTTATCGGTATGATGTGTGACTAGCGTTGATTCTCGCCAACACACACTAGGCCTACAAAGTTTTCAGGATTTTTCTACTTCTTGTCGGAAAATGCTCGCAAATGCGTGAATTGGAGAGAAATGTGCAACCCAGTTACCTCGCAATAGATTTTTGAAGAGATGGTTGGCACTCTATTCGATTGTGCACTTTATTCGAAATTCATTCCAAAGTGGCCTGGACTTGGTACTTGCAAACTGACGTTTTTGATTTTCCTGATGATGCCAAGTTTACTTACAGGTTTGAAGGAATTAAGCCTAAGTGGCAACCCTGCCGTAACGTCCAGAGGATGGGCTAAACTTTTCATTGCTATAGCAGCGAGCAGTTCCCTCAAGGCACTGTACCTTGACTACAATAGCCTCGGTAACTACGGCGCCGGTTGTTTGGCTGTGACCCTGGCATCGTGTAAATCTGTAGAGATTGTTGACTTGGAGTGTACTGGGATCACAGAACATGGAGCGCAGGTACGTTCTGAACACCCCACAAATGTAGTACCGGTAGGCTATATGGGCCTTGATTTTAGTTAGCTGAGCCCATTTTAAGAGATTGAGACGTCTGTGAGCATGTACATGGTGTTTGTGTTAGGATTGGTTGGTTGTGCAGCTCGTGGAAAAAGTGTCAGAGTGGTGCAGTGAACATTTACATCACCTGTCCCCTCAGAGATCCCTGGTTTGATTCCGAGTTGGATGCATTACTCATGTGAGAGTGAGGGCTTTGCTTTCCTCCTCTAAATCACCCTGTGGACGATTCTCGAATTCGCAGATCTGCGCACTTCTGCCGAAATCACAAACAGAACCTCGGTCTGAAACCAGCTGACATGACGCAATCCATGATTGAGCAATGGTCGACTCTGACGCAACGTCGTCAAAATCACTGTCGTGTAGTTTTTTGCATCACGTCATTCAGTTTCAGACCGAGGTTGTGTTTGTGATTTCGGTGGAAGTGCGCAGATCTTTCTCGTTTACGTCAATTTGGGATTTGTCTATACTGTATGTGACCCGTCACCACAAAACAAGTCGCTCTGAAGTTGGCAGATTGAGACCAAAGTTTTGTCAATTTCAGTAGGCCTAGGTGTATTGGCTGTCTTTTGTAAAATCTACGTGATTTCATTTCTTTCTTTATCTCCTGGAGTTATTTTGGTTCATCCTGGTTCACATCTTGTGCAAGGAGCTGGACGTCCAAGTTGTAAACACTCACTCACTGGTTCTCTATCCACGCGACGCCTGTGGTGCTGCCACCTATTGTCGGTGATATGTACTGACGTGAATATCGGAGTGAGTTGCATTGGACCGGGAACCAGTCTAACGATCACGGGGCGCTACTGGTGCTGCCACCTGTACGAAGGAATAAAACGAGTTTGCCAATCATGTTTGTAAACAAACCAGCTTGTTTACAACTTCGGCGTCTAACTCCTTTAATACCTGATTTGATGTGACGGGTCACATATTGTCGAAAGAGCCAAGTTGGGGCTCCTGGCCCACAGAGATTTCAACTCCTTTTTGTCTGTCTTGTCTTTCCAGATTATTCTTCACCTGATCCAGAATTTCCCAAACAACCTTGCTAATGTCAACCTCTCAGGCAATAAGATAAAGGCAAGGACTTTAGATAAGATTACACATTGTCTGATAGGTAGCAGCACTGCTGAATTAGGAGATTCCCTTGAGTCAACTGGAAAAACAGAATCTGACCAGGGAGAGCCGGGCGTGTCTTACGAACAGGGCGATTTCAAGTCAGATGCAATCTCATTGGATGTTGATCCGTCAAATCAGGATGAAGGGGTGCGGAAACCCGTGCCGATGGAGCAGAAACAGGAACGTGAAGGTAAGAATGCAAATGGTTCCGTGTCGGAAGGAACTGGGGATGAGGATGCACCTGGAAGTGAGATTGAAAGAGAACGCGCTACTGTAGAATGCTCTGTGCCTCTGAATGGGGACGAAAGTGCAGTGTCGTCTGCAGCTGGCACTGATGATGAGGAGACTGAAACGGATGCGACAATGATCGTTCATGATGACGAAGAGTTTTTTGTGACCCGTTCAGCAGCGTTACAAAGTACAGAGTCTGACTATTTCAAAGAGTTGGAAAAAGTCGTCAGCGCACGAGAATCGGAAGATGATGAGGAAGAAAACGACGGAGATGGTGGTGGCGGTGACCTGCTGAGAGAAGTACCCGTGCCACAGCAATACGATGTCGTGAGGACACGGGTTGTTGTCAACAGAGGGTCTCATGGATCCTACTGTATGATGTACAACACGTAAGGCCATGTAAAAAAATAGTTGGTTAGCATCCCTTTCCGCCATTGAAATCACCCCTCCTCAATTTTTTTTTTATTTTCAAAAAACCTTTCAAAAAACTGCCAAGAGTGATAAAATTGTAGGCTGGGATGCTTAAAACTCCCGCCCTCCTCAGAAAATTGAGAGTGGAAGGATGCTAACCAACTATTTTTTTACATGGCGCAACGCATGCCGGTCCCTTTCACCACAAATGTGTCTGTATGAGTATTTGGAAGTTGTCCTAAGGTTATTTCTCAAAGTGCCGCACACTAATGTTTAGAGAAAGTTCATTTTGTGCAATTTTTGATTTTGTTAAAGGCTGAGTACCATATATGGCATTAACCCGTTAACTGTGTAATTTTTTTTAGTTCTAATTTTTTTTTCTTAAAAAAATTTGCCAAAAAAGTATTTGACACACAAGGTTCAAGATGTGATATAACGTCCTACGCACTGTGAAGCGCCATTTCCTTGCAATGCGTACTACATGTATTAGTATTGCGCCCTACGCAAGCTACGATTCTCGGGTGTTTTCGGGGATTCCCCGGATTTTGTCATGACGTAGTGTGATGTCCTACGCAGTTAACGGGTTAATTGCTCTCCAGACAACATTGGGCTAATTCAGTTTACAGCAGAAAAAGATTGGGGTGCCGGAGAAAACCTGCCCTGTCAAAGGTATCAACTCTCTATCACTAATGAGCAGGAATGATCAGAGATTGAACATGAAACCTCAGAGGTGACAGGCACCAAAGACGCCACTGCACCACTCTGACACCTCATGCAATGTTATATTGCAATGATCTTGTTGTGCAATGATATCAGGGTCTCTTTTTTAATTGCCGACGAGATAGGGGCCAAGATGGAAGGTTATACAAACCACATAGTCTAGATTGTCTGAAATTAGCCTGACACGGCACATGTAGCCTGCACTGAATCCCAATGTTGCCACTGCCCTGGAGCCTTTGACAGTGTTCCTGTTGATATTCTGTGCAATAGAGAATAGTTTCTTTTGTATACTTTTAGTTTAATAGATTAACGTAGATTTTTTAAACGTCTGTTTGTGACATACTGACATCATGGAAAACCTGTGCAAATTTCATTGGCATCCAATGAATCATTCAGTTCTATTTTATCAATTAAATCCGCGGGACTGTATGTAAAATGTGCTTTTTCTATTAACATGTGGTAGTCTCTTTTTGAATATTTTACTGTTGAATTTCTCAGCTAAAGCTATGGTAAACTTGGTCCGACAGATCTCTCAAGGTGAGTTCTGAGAAACCAGCTAACAACACCTGTTGTCCTGTGTTCTGACCTATACACTCCAAATGCAATTTGCATTTATCAGTGCAGTTTCCATAAGTATGGAATATCTGTAAGTTTTCCCATCTGTTTATTCTTTGACCTATCGCACTGATGTGAATCAGCACTGAGTGCTAGAAAATTCATTTGGTGTGTCTTTAAACCATTTTCTACCAAACGTTTTGCTCTGGGTTTAAACTAGTGAACTAAGAGCTTAGCAACAAATGTGGCATTGTTATCACTTCAGACAACACTCATTACACTGTGCAAAGGGGCTGTTCATTTTCGTCAATTGAGGAATCTGAGTTGTGATCCTTGAGAAAATGGAGAAAGCTATGAAGCTGCAAATTGCAACGATTATAATTCTGTACAGCACAACATATAATCCCTGCACTTTGCAAGTGCAGAGCTTTTTCCGTTTTCCCAAGGCTCACAACTCAGATTCCTCAAGTGACGAAAATGAACAGCCCCTTTAATATACCAGTAGAGCAGGAGGATGAGAAATCCTGCTCAGTCCTAAAAGATTCACATGTCTCTAGGTCATAAGTGCTGGTCCGACTGGGGATTGAAAAACCTCAAAGAGTTGGACATGGGCTGATCTTTGCATTGTACCACTCTGACAGCCCAACAGCTGGGTCTGCTATTAAAGTAGGCCTACATGTTGGGATGTGTGGGACAAGAGTGCCAGAGAGCTATGACGTATTCTTGAACCCCAAGAGGTCGAACTGCTGAATCCTGTAAGTGCCTTATTCTATGTTCACCACAGTGTCTTCACAGCATGATACCAGTATCCCATTGGCTTTGGCTATTTTCAGATCTTAATTAGTTTTCAAGTACATGTAGTTCAGATACCATATTTACACCTGGTGACAAAGACCATGAATAATTGAGCGGATAAAAGTAGGCAGGTGCTGACGTCCATGACTTCTTTGAACTTTTTAATGAACAACTGGGCCATTGATGGTTCTGCTTGATTGATTCAGTACAGTGTTTTAAAACTTTCACGCCCAGGCACTGACTAGCTGTCAGATTTAAAAATATGCGACCCGCTCCAGCAAAACCAGACGTTTGTCACAATAAGACATCTGGCTCATTCATTATGTAAGTCAATGTCAGGTTCTGTAGGAGGAAACCAGAATCCGCACATTGTGTATATCAAGGTTACTATGGTAATAAGCTATTGTCTGCTGTCGTATTTCATTCTGTTTTATTACTGATCAATTTTTGGTATGTAAAAGAAGGTGAGAGCTGAAAATTTTTTTGTCATAGGAGCAGTCAGCCACTTTTATTGCCAAAAGATGGCAGCAAAGATCTACCGGACCAATACAAATGAAAATTCTCTTGATTGGTGCTCAGTCAAGCATGAATGGGGCATCTCTGCTTTGAATTGGACTGTAGTGACACCTATTGGTCAATTGACTGACAGCTCCTGGAAAGCAGGATTCTTTCGTTCATACCTACCTGCCTGCTCTAATTAATAACATATGAATACTGTCCCTTTAACACCGATCCG
>NMRB01000983.1:116433-131578 GCA_002633025.1 Notospermus geniculatus | reverse complement strand
TAATAGACTTGCCTTTCCTCTCGCTCTCCTCGAGCACATCGTCCTCGGCAATCCTGAGTTGTTTCAAAATCTCTGTTTTCCATCTGGAGTCCGGCGCGCTCTCTCTATGATCCGACTCCCAAACTCGTACAATTTCGCTGTAACCAGTTGGCGTCCAGTTGAAACCTGTAGGCCTACTTGACATCGGTTATGAGCTGGAAATGAAAGAATAAACAATGTATATAAGAGTCTCCAGAACAGGTTTGACACAAGCTATTTTCAAGTTCATATTCAAAAGAGTGAGACACAATTATGGCATGATTGCCCGGCATGGTTGATGGTGGCTAGGCTGAATTCCCATAGGCGTACAAAACTTATGCTGCTAAATACCATTACTGAGAGCTAGATTGGTAATTGAAAGTTCCCACCCAAGTTGCTGTCCTTTAGGCGGCCTAGGTATCATGAGTACCAGGCCCGTCGCAGCCCTCTGATGAGTGGGGGGTCCCTAGCAGGGTCGGATCCAGGATTGACAAAAAGGTTGGGTGCGTAGCTCGGCGGAGGCGGTCAGGACCGAAAAGTGGAAGCCTAAAGGGGGGTCTTGGGGTCCTCCCCCAGAAAAAAATTGACAATTTAAGTGCTTTAGATGCATTTTCCTGGGATCTGAGAGCAAAAATGTGGACATATAAAATGGACATTTGGGCCAAGGCATTTTTGGCACAAAAAGTGGGGGGGCCTGGGACCCCCCGGCCCCCCCGGCTGCTACGGGCCTGATTTGGGTGAACTTACCAGTCAGTTTTTTACCTGGATGGCCATGTCGGCGTTGCGTTGTGTAACTAGGCCTAACCATACCATGGAGGTATAAAATATTATTTTATACCTCCATAAACTGGCATCCATGAACTAACTAGCCGGCTAGCTACCTAATCATGCTAATACTCATTACTAATAGTCATGAAGTAGGCATTGCCTACCGGTATGCAATAGGGGCCTATAGACCATGTGCACGTGACGTCATCATTGACGTCATAATTCGCACGTCAGCCATTTTGGACGGCATCTGACGCTACGAATGCGTTGGACGTGCCGTTTAAAATGGCGGCATCTTGACGTCGCGGTGACGTCATAATCGTTGCTGCACGTCCTCTAATAGTCATGAAGTAGGCATAGCCTACCGGTATGCAATATAAAAGGCAAGTGACAGGAGTGATTGTTGACTCTTGGAGGAATTATACTTGACAATTCCTCCAAGGTTGACTGGAGAAGAGTGGAGTTAGAAGACAATCCATCAAAGAAAGCACAGAAGATAATACTACAGGGTTGGAGCTACCATTGTCTTCTTTTAGCCAAAGTAAAGAAAAGAATGGTAGCTCCAACCCTGTACTAATAGCCTTTAATGAAGATAAAGATAGCCTAGTGCCTGGTGATTGATAAACAAAGTAGGCCTACACAAGAAATTGGTTCAAAGTATTGGATGTCCATGATGAATCCAATGTTGAATAGGTATGCAATTGCAACAGTGGCAATGGGCTTGATTACTGACAAGAATGTTTTTGTGAAGAAACTAACAATGTCATGATGTTAACTACACATGGTTATATTGTGCATGTCTTCTGCGTACTCATACTGTCATTTAGGCATAGTTGATTTGTTTTTGAAATTCCGTGTTGGTTGTTTCAGTCAGAGAATGAGGTCCCACTTCGAGGATTCCATTTTAAAACCCCTTTTGTCCTAAGTGTCATGGTTTTCATTTAGTCAGGTTGTTGTTATAATGGTATGCAGGTATTGCATTCTCCGAATCTGCTAAAAATGTATAGTAGTGCTACTGTAAAAAGTGTAATAAGAATCGCACGATCAGCTGTCGAGATCATTCAACATTTGGTTTTGAAAAATAATGCTGCTTTCAATAGTTTGATTTTGTTTGGTGTGGTGTATGTATGTATGTTGTACATTATATGTTTTTTTTAAAAAGTCTCAGCTGACTATGACTGTGTCAAGCATGGTATTAAACAAGTCACAAAAAACCCTTTAAAAAAAACACTTTCGTCAAAATTGTAGCAAGGATATTTTTTCAGTGATTCAGATTCTTTCAGTAACCATGAAGTTGGATCACTGTTAACCCTTAAAAAATGCTGAGAGTGCGATTCAGTACGATTGAGATATTTCCTATTCTGTGTGGGTTCAGGTTTCAGGCAGTTGTAGAACCCTATGCATGAGAAAGACGGGAGTCTATTCTAAAACAAATCCATGCAGTTCACCATTCGAACTCCCGGTACTTCTTTTTGAGCTTTCCACTGGAACTGACTTCAAAAGGCATCACATTCAGAATTCCCTGTGGACGTCATGTCAAGTCGCTTATTCTGAGCCAAGGACACCTATCACTTTTCAAAGAAGCTTAGTAACACGGGACCGCGGATCAGATCTGTTGCATGGACGGTATCGTGTCTGGTGCTGCGAAAAGAAAATATTGTGCCTCTAGGCCATCAATACTGCAAAGCAGCTTTGGTCTGATGTACTACACTTAGAAGATATTGATTCTGCTACAGACTCGTGGCAAAAAGAGAAACAGGAGACATGTAAGACAATGGTTAGAAACAGATTATAGTGTAGCTAACATAACTGGACACTGGTTTTCTCGGGATGTTTGTTAGATGTGTGGCAGTCTAGAAAAACCCGTCAGAAGTCAACAAGGGCTGTCAGATTGCCTGTGCATTGATCTGCTACTGTTTCCCTGTTACGTAGTGTCGAGCTAGCGTGCCCATTTCATCCAGCCATGTGCATTTCAGTATTGAAATGCGTAAGTTCACCAAGGCCATTAAGTTAATCATTAAAACTTTCCTCAAATGTGACCCGGCACGACAAAATGAGTCGGAATGCGCACGTAAGAAGACCCAACATGTCCAAGGTGACCCCAACGGTTCGCTGATTTCAGGATTGTCTGCCCATTGTGAAATTTGTCTTAGTCGATTTCTGTGGTTGCTGTCTGGTTCCACCTTCGGCCTTCTTCTGTGCGACTTCCGACTCATTTTGCTGTGCCGGGTCACAAATGCGACATCCGACAGGTTTTCCTAGACCACCTCACATGTCACTCAGATTGGCAATCGTTTGCCTGCCGGGTGGCTCTCACCAAAAATAGATAAGCTCACATATCTATTTTTGCTCTCACACGTATTGAAATTGAATTGAAGTTGGCAAGATTCATAGCAAATCCTAGTTTGTGGTTTCTGCATTCTTAGTAAAAATGAAAAAAATTAAAAAGTTTTACTGTGAAGTGTGATTGTCATCTGAACTTTTCTAACTTTGCCAGTAAATTCTATATTTTTTCTCCAGTTAAATGCTGTTTCACTGATGTATTTTTTTGGTAATTTACCATTCCCTGTACGATTAATAATTCTGAAACTGTTCCCTGTGCAGTTGACAGAAAAAAATTAGACGTTGCATACTTAATTTTGAAATGAATGAGCAAAAAAAGAAAATGGTCCGTTATAACTGAGTGTTCCGTTATAACTGAGTGTTATCAACAGAGGTATAAGTTAAGTTTATGGTTATTGATTAAAAAATTTCACACCTCGCCTTGAATTGAAATTGAATACCTCAAAGATGCTCTGGATATTGGGACTTTTACCCCTGGGGATGCTGAATAAAATGGTTTCCATGGTAACTGACATATGTTGGTAAACTGTGGGAACTTCTTTCACGAAAAATGTTTAATGTTACTTGAGATTCAAGGCTCATGAACATGTATGATGTAGGTGTTGAAGGAATAATCCGGTATTCAGTCGTCAGGGTTGTGAATTTCAACAAGTTTTTACCCACAATGTTGTTGACACTGAAACTGGAACTAAATGCTCCTGGCTGGGTGAAATTTCTTCAGTTCTATTCATTACATTGAATTGTGAAAAACCATTTTGATTGATATTTCAGTATGATTGATACTGCGAATGGTGTGATGGATCAATAATACAATGGGTGCAATTAAATCCCATTGAATATGAAGGGATCATAAGGCCTAAAAAAAAAAAAGTCTTGTTTCGGGTCATGTCAGTTTGAAAAATTAGGGTCGGTCGGTCGGAATAAAATTTTATTTTTTACAAATTTTTTCCCAAAGTTTGCTTGAAAAACTGTGTGTAAAATAGGAAATGTCAGCTGAAATAACGAAGTGGAACTGATCTGTAACATAGGGGGCCTAGGAAGAGCTGTAGATTCTGCCATGTCATGAATGTTCCTTCTTCATTTGTTGTTCTCTTGTCATTTTTTGAAAGTTTTAATTGAAAAAACAGTATTATTGTGTGATTTTTTAGTTTTATGTTTTCTAGGTTTGGAAAAAATTTTAGGGTCGGGGCATTTTCAGGAGGGTCGGTCGGCTGACCCGAAACAAGACATTTATTTTTTTAGGCCTAATGATATATCTGATGATGCTCTCATTATGAAGGGAAATGATCGACGTACCATTTCATTCGAGGCTTTTTCTTATTTTCTGTTTTTCAAAAATAGTTTGGAGGATGCTTCCTGACTGGCAAATTCTTTGTTCATTGAACCAGTTGTTGATTGATATTTGAAGTTATAATGGGTCACTCACACCAACAGTCAGAATTATATTAGTATATCAGTGTCAGATTTCATTCATTCTTATTCGGCGAGTCGACCTCCCTCAGCTCTTTACAAGTTTTGATTCCGCACAGAGCAGTCATCTGCGATATCAGACCGCCCCTTTTGTACTTTTTGATTGAGTCTATGTGCTAGTCTTGTTTGGGTTGTCTGATCTGAGGTCAGTAGTATGAGTTCTTTATGATATACACCTCATGATATTAGAAAAGCTCACAAGAGACGTTACAAAGGATGACACCTGCTCAAAGAAATCCTTTCTTCTGTTGCCTTAAAAAAATCATGGTTCCATGTATTCTGTGGTTCGGCGTGTACGCATTGTACAGGCGTTTCTTATGTGTCTTAACCCACTGAGGTTTATAACCCTTCTAAAGTTTCGCAGTAGCCGCGTCTCTTTGGAAACCCACCTTTAAAGGTTAACCCTCTCAGGTAGAGAAAAGGTCAGTATAAAGCAGGGATTGCTGTACAACTACTAGGCTAGTCTTTACATTATCAAAGGTGTCATTTTACTAAGATACAACTCGGAATGGAGTCATGCTTTCATGTCTTTGTGAACTAGCACTGTATTTTTTTATGGGGATTTTCATAAGATCTATGAAATGAATATCTGGTTCAAATTAAAAATCCAAAATATCCAGTGTTTTGTCATTGAGTATGCCGTCCTAAGGCAAAAATCACTTGAATGCGTGTCCTTTACAAATGTAGTACAAAAAAAATATTTTTTTCTAAATTTCCAACGCTGCCTGGAAATGTCCTGGACCTGGTGTTCATCCTTTGCCATTATTTTATTTCTAAGACAAGTATTTTCACTTGTTTCCAAAGAAACATCTTTTTCAACATGAGGTTGCATCTTCTGAGTCAATCCCACCCTGATTGAAAAAATCCTGGCTGCAGGGACACTACATGGAACCACAAAGTACAAAATGCACTTTGTCAGCATCAACATAAGTTGCGTACATTTCCGTTTTGAGCTTTTTGTGGTTGATCAATTCTGTGTCACATGCTCAGTCGATGACGGTCGATTGTGGAGCTCAACAACGTACTGTACAGCTTGTTTGTAAGCACCTGATTGATTTTTTCTCAAATTCACGAATTTGAGCTGACTGTGACTCCTTCTATCCACTTAACTTTCATTGAGGCTGACCTCTTTGGTTTTATATCAATTTCAAACACCTGTTGCGTCTGTACCACATTTTTGAAATGTCTCTCATAAGCCGGACGTTGAACTTTACTATGCCGACCCTGTTAATCATTTTCATCCAAAATCACACGATTTTGTTGCCAAATGCCAACAAATGGCTTCATCAATCTGATCATGATGATGTCCTTACCTGATCACACTATACAAGAGTAAGAAATTACGAAACCTGGTGACACCATTTTCATGTCATGAAGTTCAAGTCAATATGATGATTTCTCGAATATGAGGGTCTATATAAACATTTCGTCAAAATGTAAGTTTTCATTTTTATCCCCAACTTTGGAAGTTCTGAAGAATTTGGCAACTAAATTCGATAATGATGTTGTTTATTACTTTGCAGGGGCGGAACCATGGCAGTCCTGGTTACTATGATCAGTACATATCGGTCAGTACATAAGATTTGATAGCCAGGCCTGATACAGTGGGTCATATGAATAAAGACTAGCAAATGCCTTTACTTCAGATTTTTACAGCATTGCCTAGTGCATTTGTATTGCAAAATTCAAGTAAAAGCATTTACTAGTACAACATTCCTAGCGCATATTTGTATTGCAAAATTCAAGTAAAAGCATTTACTAGTCTTTATTCATATGACCCATTAGCTCACAGGGGTTTAGATATTGGAGTGGAGAAAGTCTTGTCTTGGTTGACAAGGGCAGACTGATCTGCTTTTAAATATTCATCCGCCATGGTGCACTCCAAAATCACGATCACCTTGAAACACTCTTAGAAATATCACATTTCATTTTAGCCAAGCTTCTATTGGGAGGATGAATTCCAAAAAAGTATTTTGAAGGTCTGACATCATGACATATCTGAAGGGTCAGCAGGGTTCAGTGAAGGCACTATCATGAAAATAATGTCAACTTTCTCATTCTAATGACGATCTGATATGACGATCTGATATGACCCCACCCTCACACCTCAGCTCAGGTGATGGACATAGAATTAAAAGAACCGCTGATTATACCTCCAGATGCAGTATTTATTGCTTTATCTGAATCCCTGCATTGCCAAAGCATGTTAGAAATTTTTGTTCATGCACCCTCCCGTAACCCCTAACCAATTTCTTCTGGCAAATTTCAGGAATGTTTTGTTAATACATATTGCCACCTCCCTGCACAATTTATTGCATGTGTTGATTCCCTTCCTTTCACTAACATTACAAAACTCCCACTCTGAAACTACATGTATCATCAATTCTGATCTTGGTCACATACTGCATCCAGCTTCTGTTTTATGCATTGTACATAATTGAAGAAAGTTTGAAAAAATGTTGTCATGTGACTTAAGTCAGCTAAACGTTTTCAACCAGACATAAGGCTTCCCTTACATTGAAGAATACGGTATACGAAAACGCCGGATAACAATGGCTTCACGGTTATGAATCCTCGGGAAGCCTTTGTATTTGTTAATCGGCGTTTTTGTATACCGTATACTTCTATGTAACGGAAGCCTTATGGTCACAAATGAGTTTTTCAAGTCACATAATGTGGACTGGGGTTTTGTTTCTTCTTACTGAATTGAAAAAAAAACTATACTAGCTGCCGTTTGGTTTGCAAAATAAGGGAGAAAAATGTGGTCAACACCAACAAATTGTATTTATTGTTATTAGCATGTCACAGTGATTCCAAGCAAATATATAACTGACTGACTACTTCATTGCTAGCTTTCAGCCTAAACGTTGGTAAATGCACTGGTTGTTATTGTTGTCCTTTTGAGATTGTGGGCAATTAAAATACTTCAAATTTGTTCTAACATAACAAGTGGTTAATAAAAACCTTGAAGGGCTGGAGAAGTATGTGTCAGCAAAGTTTGATGGTACTGTGGCTCAGGATGGAACACTTTTCAAGTGTCCTTGTTGCAAACAGGCAGGGGCCCGGTAGTGTTCCTGTTGTACTACCCCATAGAAAAAGTAACTGGGATCCCGGTGGGAATCCCGGTGGGATATGACCGGGATCCCACCTGGGATCCCGGTGGGATCCCGCCGGGATCCCACCGGGAATTATGGGTGGGATTTTTGGGCGGGATCCCGGTGGGATGAGACCGGGATCCCGGTGGGATGAGACCGGGATCCCGGTGGGATGAGACCGGGATCCCGGTGGGACAGGACCGGGATCCCGGTAGGATGGGATAAGACTGGGATCCCAGTCTCACCCTGCTAGGATTCCTGGTCAGTGATTGATAGGCCTAGGCCAAATATTTTTTTTTAATTTGCAATTTTGGACCCTAGGCAGAGTGCATCACATAGGCCTTACATAGGCCTACCTTTGTTGAGGAGTTTTGTGTAATTGCAGACTGTTTAAAAACATGCTGTACATCAGTAGGCCTAATCATGTACATTCAGCACTGTACATTCAGTGTTTGTTAATGTTTATAGGCCTACTTTCTGGGGAAAACTGGCCTACTTTGGCAAGGTATCTAGGCCTAGGCCTACCTACATGGCCTATCAGCCATGTAGGTAGGCCAAGACATGCTAGATACCTTGCCAAGGTCTGCCATTTTCTCCCAGATGGTAGGCCTAGGCCTAATAACAAACACTGAATGTACGGTACCAGTACAGTGAATGTACACCACTGATATACTGTATGTTTTAAAACCTCCAATTACACAAAAATCCCATGAAAAGTAGGGCCTAGGCCTATGTCTGCAGGACCTACCTATCACAGTCATTCTTCCCTTCCAGTCTACAAGGGCAGATTCAGGAACAGGCCCCTAATCAGTTGGAAATTGGACAGAAACCCAGAGCTTCAATGCAGCAACAAAACTCAAAATTTGAAAATGGAGGGAAAATGAAAACGAGGCTCAAAACCGGGATCCCAGTCTAACTGGGATCCCACCGGGATCCCGGTGGGATCCCAGTTAGACTGGGATCCCACTGGGATCCCGGTGGGATGTCACTTTCCCTTGGTTGCAGCCAACTGGGATCCCGGCGGGATATCTGAATCCCACCGGGATATGCATATCCCACCGGGATCCCGGCGGGATCCCGGTTTTATCCCAGTTACTTTTTCTATGGGGTACATGTAGCAAATGGAGGACTTGTGTACGCTGATGTAGCTGATTGACGTCTCATGTTGCGTGTTGAAGTTATACCATCTCGCATTGTCATTCCCCCTTCCACCGCTGGACATTCCCTTACCGAAAAGTAGCATTTATTCAGCATACCTGGAGCACATCTAGAGCACATAGCATGGAGCATAACTGCAGCACATATTCTGTGCTGCAGTTTCGAAGCAGCACACATTATTTAGCACATTGTTGATCAATTGACTTCAACTAGGCACATTATTTCAAGCATAAAAGTAAAATCTGATGATTCCTAACTTCATACACATGTACCCCAGGGGCCATATTCATAAACATAGGCCTACTTTTTATTAGCTCACCCGTGAGCTCTTTACAATGGTGTAGCGTCCGTCGTCCGTCGTCGTCCGTCGTCGTCCGTTAGCAGGGCACGTTTCGTAACCGCTGGAGCTATTGATCTGAAACTTGGTACATATATTATGTTTATTAAATCCGTGACATGTTTTCTTTTAAATCCTGACATGTTTTTTGTAACTCCTGAATAGATTTGTCAAATTCTGACATGATTTTTTAGATTTCTGACAAATTTTTGTTATTCCTGACGTGATTTTTCTGTCCTGACATTTTTTCCGCTTTGGCTTGCCATAGGGGAAAGATTTGATCCGTGATATCGAGATATTGAATTCTAATCTTGATGTATGGTATTTGATTATGAGATTCGATGAGACAATTCAGTACATCGAATTTGGTTGTTTTTCGAAAGGAAATCCAACATCGGCAGCGCCAAGAATGAGAGAAATTTACAGGAGAAGTTCAAATAATGTGACGCAAATAGCAGAATATAGACACTTAGGCAAGTTGAGAAAACTCCATATTCATCGCAATAACAGCCAACAAGATAGTCGAGTATTTGACGGAGTAAACCTTTATAGACTCAGAGCCCGGCGGCATAGCGATTGAGGGTCGGAATCGCGAGCAAAAGGCTGCAGATTGATTTCCGCTCGATCAAGTTGCTGTTTTCGTATTCTCAACTGGTCTGAATAGATGTTGTGATCAGCTGTAGGGGTAAACTCCTGCTTAGGTTCAAACCGCTACCCACTACGTCGCCGGCGCTCTGAAACTTCTTCAGTTGGTGCGTCTGCGATCCTCAAGATATCAGTAAAGCTACACAGTAAAAAAGGGGTGTTATGACAACACTGAAAATGGGTGTTACCGTACCACCGATTATGAGTATCCAATTCCACCCAACACCAACTCTGGGTGTTATGTTTCTAACACTGTATAGTAGTAGTGTTAAGTTAACACCCACATGCAAAAATATATTCTTAAAAAACATGTTGAAAACGTGCCTTTCTTAAAACACTGTCGAAAAATAGGTTCTAAACGTCTATTTTGGGAAAATAAAAGAAAGAAAAAAATACGCCAGTGGCCGGGATTTGAACCAGGGACCCTGTGCACCGCAAGCCCCTTCCTCATCCACTACGCCATGATTCCACTTGGCTAACGCTGCAGAGTTTTTGCTATAATGCTGAACTTTTTATTTTACACTTAACACCTGCTTCAAAACAGCATGAAGGAGAAGGTACATGTAAGCAAAGTTACAAAGATTTCATAAGTTAGTTTCGAAGAATTTGATTTTGGCATGGAGAAATCGGCAAATAGTTATCATTGGTAGCTAACACTACTTTACAGTGTCAGACTTTTTCCGTAACACCATTAATGGGTGTTCAAATCGGTTAACACCGATGGCTAACACCAATTTTAAGTGTTAGACATTCCCTAACACCATTTATGGGTGGTAAACATTGTCAACACCGACCTTCAACACTTAAAATTAGTGTTAAGATGGTTTAACACTCTTTTTAACACTGATTTATAGTGTTATCAGACAGTTAACACCACTTTTGGGTGCATGCTTAACACTACTTTTTTTACTGTGAATCCACCATTGATTTTCAGGCTTTGCAGCTGGGCACTCAATCGCCGTATTGAACTCGCCAGACGTGATTTCCACAATGGCGAAGATGTCAATTTCAGTCGGCAATCGGTCGGCGACCGGTGTAACGTCGATCAGTGTTCCCCGAATTTCTTGTTGGTTCACGTAGTGACCATTATTTTCATACCGGTTTTGCCCGATTCACTCTTCGATCGCGCGGTTATTCACATTACCATAACCAGGGCTTCGCACTCACGCAGGAAACTTTCATTGTGAGGCTGAAGATTGGAAGCCAATAAAATCGGATAACCTTCGATAAAGATGAACTTTTAGTGAATAACCTTAATAAGTCAAAAGTAGATATACATTTGCTGCTTCGGATTTCTTCTGGGGCCATAATATTCGTTAGTTGACCTAAAAATTGCGTTTAATGCCCAGTGCATTCGCGATATCCAATACATGGCAGAATAACACAGGTAGGACGAGCCTATTATTGGAAGGCGTAGGGGTTTCAGGTTGTTAGATATAAGTCAACATCACAAACGAATTTGCTGTTTGCGTAAAATGAAACCTTTTGTGGGAGAAAGGTTACAATAAACTAGCCGAATTTTGAGAGAAGGTATGAATTATTAATGTAGGTAACTCTTATGAAACGGCTAATTAGAAATTAACACGCCTTGCCTGCCTCCCCTGGAGTCGATCATCACCACGTGGGTGAACAAAGCAGGCTACCGGTCGTCGAGTGCAGGTAATCGCCTCCTGGATGAGCACTGCCTGGATTCTACGTGTAGTGCCATAACTTCTCTGGTGGCAAAGCAATAAACTATCCTTACGGCCATGTCAGGTATTGGAAGTTCAGAATTTCTAAAATGGTGTCCCATGTCCCTCAATTGCGACATTTTTTTCGATAATTTCACTACGTGAACCTTAACGCCACCAGGCTTGTGTTTTTCTTATTGTTTCCCTCCTGCGGATTAAGCGGCAACTAACCCAACAATAGGCCGCGTCTATTGTTGGGGAACACTGAGCTACAGAAACACTCACAGATGTTACACTTGTATCAGTTCCTTGCGATCGTATTCAATCGCAGGTTGCAGGTTGCAAAGCAAGTCGCAACGCAGAAAATCAGCAGTGGACTCCTAGCTTCACAGACGGCGTTGGCTGCCCGATTTGGGGAATCTCCGCTAGGAATCTGCCGCGAGTATGAATATACAGTACATTTTGCACACGTATCTTATCCAACGACAAAGTGTGTTACGCGGCGTCGGTTAGACGAAATTTTTATCATAGGTGTGTGTACCTCTAATGAAGATACATGATAACACGGGGTTTTGAGTTGACCTCTTTTTCAAAGTCACAGAGGTAAAAGTTCAAACTTTTGCTGTCAGGTGGCTCCATTCGTTGCTATTTGACCTAGAGTGTTGTAATAGTGAGATGATGCATCTAGACGCAATGATCCCGGAACCCGCCGCAAGGCGGCAGCATAACACGGCGATGGCTTTTGTGGATCACTTCAAAATGGTTTAGTGTTCCTTTCGCATGGTTGTGATTGTACGAGGCCCAGTTTTCTATGATCGGGCCTTCGCATGGTTGTGATTGTACGAGGCCCAGTTTTCTATGATCGGGCCAAGTTTGAGAGCTCGATTCGCCTGGAATGATTTAGATACCATTAACTGATGTTGGTAATGATTCACGTTGTCTTTGAAGAACTTTGACTTCGCAGGAAATTTGCTTTTGAACGAATTAGGTCAAGGATTGATGACGCGGCAGCTTCTGCGTATGATGAGAAATAGGTCGATTTCGTGAGGTCATGCATTTTCCAACCAGGCAGGTGTTTGGATGACGTATGAACATTCACTATGGGTTCGAGCAACTCGGACATGTTCGCCGATGTGGATAGTCCACGTGGCGTTCGGGGGTGCCTTTGTATGGCATGTATGGGGTCTATATATATATACGGTGTTAAATAAAACCCGCTGCTCAGTAAGGTAGCCCGGGTAGGCTAGTTCACATCCAATTCGCAAGCTTCCTCATTTCGTGAGAGGGTGCATTGGCTTTATGCACAATGCACCCTCTCATTCATCAATGCTGTTTGGCGACAGTCCAACCGGTGCCGGGCGGTGTAGGCCCTTACTTTCATCTGCGTCGATGCGATCCTTGTGCCGGTGGCGGGGCAGCGTGACTCAGGAGGGTCCCCTGAACACAGTACGAGAAGGTGGCCTTTTACAGCAGCCGGTCCCCCATTTTTGCCAAAAATGGGTTTTTGTCTCCTGGGTACTGGCCGAATTTAAGTCTTTCGCGCGTCACGGTTTAGGAGAGACGTGTCAAAAACCACCGAGCCTTGGTGGGCCACCGGCGACAGGCTACATGTATTAAAAACAAGACACCATATCCACAGGGAGTGTGTATATGGTCTAATTACCTTGAGCAGTTTTAGAGGACCTTTTAATTTACAGTTTTAAGATGTTTTTAAATTACAGGGGAGGTCAAGAGTGTTCTCGTTTTATTTAGAAAAGCAGATTCCTTTCGTGCCTTCAATTGTTGGCAATAATTTTCACAACTTTGACTTCCCCTTGGAACAGTATTCAGCAATTGTAATACCTGAAAACTCACCACTTAGGCGGGTACTCGTTTACCAGATTCAAAATAAGAAATTTATTATTAAGTATAATATATCTCTACCTTATATGATATATTCGAGAACAAAAAATTCGTATGCAGGCAAATTCCTTTTAGCAAAGTTCTTTGTTCATGGAACTGTGGATCGTTTTACTTATTACTTCGTTGACCTACGAAACGGCGCTATAAACGGGACACTGGTTATACCAAAATCTGACAGGTGTATACATGCAAAAAGGATCGACCTAGAGGTCAGGTGGAAGAAAAAGATATCAATTGTCTGTTGTATTTCTGGTCGTACCCTTCTTACCATTTACGATGTATTCGTTTTCAGTGAAATTGCTTTAAATGAATGATGTTGTATTTGCAATGGTTAATATGGAGACTATATTGGTTTACAGAAGGGATACACAGTACAAGCCAGTTAAGCACCAAATCAAAAATATAAAATGGTTAGAAAGTAAGTGGCCAAAAAACGTTAAGTTAGTAGTTTCCTTACTTCCCAGTTCATTCTTGACTGCTGTGTTCTTATTCCGAGTTCCTGGACCGAGTGCAGTAGCTTTTGCCCAACAATACGAGCCTAAAAATGGCCTCGTGAAGAATGGATCTGGTCGAATAATCCTGGACGAAACGAAAACATTATTCCAACCACGGGACGAGAAGGATAACAACGCAGAGCATTTCTACTTCAGCCCTGTCGATGGGAAGTTCTTTCATATCAAACGACTTTGGCGGGATAAGAACGTTGTCTTGTCTGTTGACGTCTATAAACAGGACTCGTCGTGGCGCTCCTGAGGACTACTGCGCACAGAGACAATTTTTCTCACTGACTCGTATAGGCAATTCTGACGATAGTCAGACGAATTGCGAAAATCACAGAGAACGATGCGCTCTAAAAAATTCCTCGTCGTACTGAGAAGCTGCTATTGAAGACTCATGTTATTGAAGACTTTGTTCAGACATCGTGCGTCAAGCAACACATCTTCGTTGATCGACTTTTTTACCCCTTATGATATCATGACGGACTTAACATCCACTGTCGATTGTAATGTATCCATGTGTTTTGCTGCACAGGGTTGGTTTCGATGTGCACGTACACACTCTCTTCCACTTCTCAACAAGGTGGTTGGATCTGTGTCCAACTTGCCAAAGAGGTAAAGGAAGGGGGTGTATTTGAACTAAGTTACTCCTGCAGTGGACCACTGAGTGACTCCAGGCAGCGCCACGTTTAAATATTGAATCCTCCCCGATTTACAAAGAATAGCACAGGAAGGGGTGATCATGAACCTTACTCACGAAGCCCCCGTAACTCTACGGAGTGTATAAACCTATTCTCAGGCTATAATTAATTGTTCACTATCCCCCGACAAAGGATTTACGTAGCCTTAAAGTTACGAGGGCTTTTTGAATAAGGTCCCATAGCAGTACGGCAGCGGACCTCCTTCCTGTTATGTTTCAGCAGGCAAACAGAGCTTTAACGTCATTTCTAAACTTCCGCCCTCCTCCAATGCAATAGAGGTAAAAGTTTACAGCATAATTTGCATTCCACAAAACTCCGACAGACCAATATTCGACATTGAATTTCAGGAAGATATACGAGTCTGACATGTCGTATGTGGCTTTTATAGCCGGAATATCAAACAAGATATCGAAAATTCGGCCCGGGACAGAGAGAATAATGTAAGCAATACTAACAATGATCAACATCCGGGTTAGATGGACCCTCTCGGACTTCTTATGCTCGGTCCTTTTTTCCTCCATCTCCTTCGCCGCACTTGAGA
>NMRB01000983.1:85309-105989 GCA_002633025.1 Notospermus geniculatus | reverse complement strand
CCCCCCCCCGCAGGCCATAAAAGCTAGCTAGGACCTGACAATGTTACAATATTCATTTGTTGCCAGGGACAGTTCTTCCTGGGGACATTCGTTCCTTTCACACCTAGTTATTTATAACCATAATGATTTTGCCTGTGCCGGTCAATGAAAACACAGACCGAGGGCGGCGGCCGTATCGCTATTCACAAACACAGTAAGTAAAGTGTTTTTCACATTGAACTGGCCAAAGGTACTTGGCTGACCCCTTGTTACTAAACTGCAATGGCATGATCACAAAAATAATGTTACACAACCCCAGGCAGCCAGTGTCTGATGGCTGACCAGCTTTGGCTGACACCATGAAAGAGCTATAATCTGTTTTCAAGTCAGTGTTGTGTAACACCACTACCTTTTGGTAAATGTGATCTGGTCACATTCCTGAGTTCAACTAAGTACCTTTGGCCAGTTCAGTGTGAAAAACACTTTACTTCACTACCTTACTCTATGTAAACTATTGAGCAAAAAGCGACCACCGCCCAAACAAGAATGACATGATTAACATGGAATATTAGCATATGGCCAATCACGACACCGGAATTTAATGAGGTCTGACGACTTATAGCATAAGTCATCGTTAGGTCGCAAACTCGCCAAGGCGGAGACATTACGCCCCTTGGATAATGCACTTCATGGAATGTTATGGCGAAACTTAGTAATTGGCGAGTTAAGGTTATACGTCGGGTATACGTTCGTCTATACGTCGCCTCGTGAAGGATACCTATTATTGCTTTTCAGGTGGACTTGAAATATGTGTACAAATGTCACTGCTTAGAATTCGGGATTGTTTGATTTATGTCACCATGGTTACAGTGATATTTTGTTTTTACTGCTTTTTTCTATTTCATTGTACGATATCCCCGTCTTTCGCGGATACGTTTGCAATAAGAATCCCCTTCAGTGTCGAATTTCATTGGATATTGGCCTTATACGAATGAGTCCGATATCTTTGTTCGGGTATGATTTAACACTCAAGTCGACTCAAAATCACATCCTTCAACGATTTTATGCAGTCAACTCGTTCAATAATATACTTTGCAGGCTCTACTCTGACCTAATGTATTGAACTTCAAGAGGATAACATTTTTTCCGACGATTTTCGGGGCTATCGTACACAAAAACCAACAGCAGATTCACCTGCCTGTCAATTTTGTTCACGGCACAGCGCCATGTGCATGAACATAAAATCACATATAGCCTACATGTGGTATGATTTGAGATTCAAGTCGACTCAAAATCACATCCTTCAACGATTTTATGCAGTCAACTCGTTCAAAAATATACTTTGCAGGCTCTACTCGGACCTGATGTATTGAACTTCAAGAGGGTAGCATTTTTATTTTCCGACGATTTTCGGGGCTATCGTACAGAAAGCAATAGCCCGATTCACCTGCCAGTCAATTTTGTTCACGGCACAGCGCCATGTGCATGAACATAAAATCACATACATGTGGTACTTTTCTAATCATCGGTCTGAACAACATGTAGTTTTCGGCAATGGCAGGCCGATCGACAGCGGGATGTGTTGTCTTCACAGGTGATTATTGCCATCCTGAGAATATCAGAGGTTCTTAGCGTTCGCTCCTTCGTCAATTTGTGCGGTGACGAAGGAGCGAGCGCCAAGAACTTCTGATGCAGCATATTCTCACGTTGGCTATTCTTGTCGACCGAACCGATTTTACTGCGCTTACCACAACGAGGTTTTAACCTCGTTAAAATCATCCAACTGGTCATCGTTGCATTGTTGTTGTTGTTGTTTTTTGAAATTCCAGATAATTCGTTCCTTCTGTCACCAAGTCACCACTGATTTAAGTTAGGATCCGACATGTATTCGGAAATACAGTACCGTAGTGGTGAAACGCATACCCCAGAAAAAACCAAGACAAAACACTCCCTTAGACAGTCACATAGTATTTTTCATATTTTTTCTTTTGTAGAAACTCGTTAAAACTTATTGCATTGGCCACTTTCATTTCCTGGTCCGAGTATCATACATGAAGGATACAGCATTAAATTTCACCTTTTTTATCGTTTCACTTCGTGTTAGCCATTAAAATAAAATAGGCCCTGTGTGGGACTACGCCATTGCGATTCACGCAGAATGTCCGGTCGAAAGCTCCATAGATCGTCGTCTTTGTCGGAAAACGGCGCTTTCATTTGTGTGAAAACCATACGGGTAATCACAAACTGCAACAGTGCACATTATGACAGGGTCATACCGGAAAGGGAAATACCCCTCCTTACGTTTGACGATAGGTATGTCTAAATCTGTTTGTAAATCATAACGAAAAAGGAATTTGTTACGGTGTGAATGAAGAATCGAGGAACAGGTAGCATGGAAGCGACATTGGAATGGGTAGGTGGTTTCTACAATTTCAATTACTATACGAGAATATTTTCTTGTGGTGTCTTCCCTATACTTGTCGCTTTGGCAATCGTCGGCAACACTTTGAGTTTTATGGTCATGAGCCTCCCCTCAAACGAATCAAATGTGATGTCATTCTACCTGAAGACGCTAGCGGTAGCAGACACCCTTTCACTCTTGGCCTTAGTACCGCGTATGGTCAAAAGCATGCGTCCTGATTTCCTGTACCTTCGTTATTTTGGTGAGATTTATTGTCGAACATTTTATTTCTTGGTACAATGTTTATACTGTTCTTCTGTTTGGCTAATTATAATAATCGCCATCGATCGGTTTATTGTTGTCACCTTCCCCCTTAAGGCCCCGCTCTGGTGCACTAAGGAAAAAGCTCGGGTACTTTGCACTGTCAACTTTTTGTCGCACACCTTACTCTACCTGCCAAGTAGCTTCCGGTCTGCAAAACAAGATGGCGACGGTCTGTATTCGGATTGTGTTCTGCCAGATTATTTCGCCTGGTATAATCTCGCATTTGACGTCATCAATGCCGCCATTGATGTCTTGCTTCCAATAGTGATAATAGTTTGCCTAAACATAGCTACAATATTAAGTCTAAAGCGACAAAGTTCTGATCTACGTTCAAAAGACTGCGTTAATACGAGCAGTAAAAGGCGGCAAAGGCAAGAAAAATCAATGGCTATAATGTTGATAGTTGTTGCAACAGCTTTGGTGGTCCTTCTTATTCCTTTTACCACTGATTTCATAGTGTGGCAATGTTGCCTGGATGATGTCAAGGTCTCCTATCCAGGCATGCGTGAATTATCGTATGAAGTTGTAGTTCAAATAACCAATACGAATTGTGCAGTAAATTTCTTTTTATACGTGTCGAGTTGTTCGAAATTCAGGAGAGATCTCACTATTCTTTTCTCCGGATGGATAGAAAAAGCAAAGGAACAATATACCAAAACGACATGATTGTTATTACATGTATCTGGTGATGCATTAGACCCTCATTTTGTAGAGTCTATGTGATCCTAGATTTTGTGACGTCACGTCATTCGTACGGAAAGCAGTGGTTTCATCGCCCATGAATTGTATCAAGATTAGGAGAAGAATGTACATGTCACGACTGTTAGAACGGGAATTCATACCATCGCATCCTCTATCGGAAGCTTCAAGTGACGTCACTTGAAAATTTTATGTAATTTTATTCAATTCTCAATACGGCTGACGTACCAGAATGCAGATAGAAGGTGGCCGACCTTTGACCCAGGAAATTCACCAATCACGCCGGGGGTNGCCATATTTGAATTAGTCCGATCGGGTTGAAATTTCCCTACTAAAAAAATCTCTGTAGGGTGTGACAGGGTGTTCTTGGCTGCTCTAGGGTATTCTTGGGTAGACTGTTTCAAAATACCCATTGAGCAAAGGGTGTTCTAGGGTATCTTTAGGGTGTTCTAGGGTATCTCTGGAGTACCCGGACAACCCTACAGGTACCCTAGAACACCCTAAAGATACCCTAGAACACCCTTCACTCAATGGGTATTTTGAAACAGTCTACCCAAGAAGACCCAAGAAGACCCTACAGCACAACACCCTGTCACACCCTGCAGAGATTTTTTTTAGTAGGGTTGGTGCATTTGTGCAGGTTGCCTAGATATATCTTCACACCAAATCACAAAACTATGTAAAACAGCCATGAAATGTGCCACCAAACAGTGAAATTTGAACTTTGACCTCTGTGACCTTGAAAAGTAGGTCAAATCAAAAACCCGGGATTTATGTGATGTAGTCTCATCAGAGGAACCCACCATAAAAGTTTCGTAGTTCTAGCTAACAGCGTTCAGAAGATACGGCCAAAAGAAGGTTTTCACAAAGCGCCCCTACAGGCCAGAGTGTACAAGCAGCAGCGCTAAGTTTCAGTCCAGATATAGTTTTTACCATAGGGTACCTGTACACCAAATTTCAAGTTTGTAACCCAAGCGGTTTAGAAACGTGCCACCCCTGTTAACGACGACGGACGACGACGACGACGGACGACACACCATGAGAGAAGCTCACCTCACAGAGGTGAGCTAAACATGTACCATTGAACCATCTTTTTTGAAGATGGGGATTTTTTGCCTCGTGGTTTAAGGCGTGCTGCCCCTTAGTGCTGGCGATTGATGCCTTATGCGAGGGCACGGGTTCGATTCTGGTAGGAAGCAATGTCTTTCACCTTAGAAACCCGGGGCCATATTCATAAAACCTTGCTAGCTTAGTTGGTTGCTAGTTGTATACATTGGCCTGTACAAACTAGGTAATTTAGCAGGTAACTAAGCCTAGCAAGGTTTTATGAATATGGGCCCCGATTTCTATTTCATATCCACATATCCACACAGGTGGACAGTAGCCTGTCGTGGACTCCATACCGTAGTATAAGCTTCAGATCCAAAAGGTTATGAATCTTCAGATTATCTATCTATCTATCTAGCTGGGGACGTGAAAGAAATAATATGACAATTTGAAACTCCCCTGTGACACACAATTTTAACGTTCACTCCTACAGAACGACACGACGAGCCTTTAAAAAGTCTTAGTAGATGTAATTTGTTGCTCCGTTTTGTTTGTTTCCCATTCCCATTAAAAAATAAAGTAAAAAAAAACAAAATGTTATTTTTCGGCCCACTCGATGCAAACGTCCTTAGGATAACACATGCTACGAAAACTCCAGACCTGTAGGTCATACAGCACACTGGATGCTAACGCATGATGTCTAGAGTTAGCTTGCGCCTATACAGTTTGTCACGTCCCTGTCCTCTAATTTCAAACCAGGTTGATATTTGGCGTGGAGCTGAATCGAGTGTCAGTGGGCATTAGAACAAAGACTAGCAAATGCTTTACTTCAGCCTTGTACAGCATTGTCCAGTGCATTTGCATTGCAACATTCAAGGAAAAGAGTTTACTGGCATTTATTCACTGACCCAATGTCTGACACCAGCAATGCACATTGGACGTTTCAGGTGTTTTGTCAAAGGATTTTTCCGTTTGATCTGTGATACCCTACATTGTACATGCATGCCACTATCTCTGATGACATGTCGGATTACAGGCAGACAGCTTTGCAGAGATCACGCACTGGCCAAAACTGTGCAGCGGTCAATGTAAACCCTGGACCCCCCTGGTCAGGGGTCCCCACTAAATTAGTGTCGAAAAAGTGTCGAGTTCTGAGCGCTCAATTTTTTTCTTATCGTCGTATCTCTGTCGACATCAAAAATAGATAATGTCGAATTCTTGGCGTTTACTTCATAATTGCTAATAGAAATGACTAAACTAGAAATTGACTTACCAGTCAATTTGAAAGACCGCCCTTGGAAATTGGGAGCTAAGACAGATTTGACTGATCGAGAATTATTATCCAGCGGCCAGGTGGTTGTGCCAGGTTTTTGAAATAGGGAGAATAAAAGTCTCCCATTCCTAAAAAGCAAGGAGACTTTTTTCCAAAGAGGGAGACTTGATTTCTCCCTACTAACTTCAGAAGGACGAGAAGCTGTAAAGGTCACTACTATTCAGTGATAAACTGAACTATGTGCTATGTACTGCCAACAGGGTCCAATAACAGATATCTGGCGGACCAGAAAGGGATTGACTCTTCCCCCATCCATTGAATCATCAATCAAGAGAGGAACCAGTCCAGGGTGATCACAATGCCATCTTCAGCATACAGAACCAACTAAAAGCACATGTGTAATGTTATAGAAGTGATAGTAATAGTACTATGAATTGCCTGAAGATGGCATTTCAGTCACTCAGTTTGAACCAATCATGAAATATAGATACATTTTAAAATGAGAAATTTCACCCAAATTTCGCACTATTTGTACACGGATGACCCAAGAATCAATAGGGTTCTGTGTAATATGCACATCTACAATTCCTGAAAGTTTGGGGGGGGGAGTACAGGGTTTACACTGACCGCTGCAGTGTTTTTTTTCTTGCCAAATCCCAAACATATGGCATGCTCAACCAACATTGTCGTGATGGTGTTGGCCGGCTGACTATGGGGATTTAGAGTAGGCCTACGTCCGACAAATCAAGGCTTCATTATCAGCTCTGAACGGACCCCTGATTTGCATGCAAAGTCACTGGACGTCATTTCGGGGAAATCGCTTTGTCATCGCCCATGACGACGTTGGCGCTTTTCATTGACAATTTCAATATATTGCTTCCGAAATGATTTTGCATATCAGTCTGGGAAATGTCCTTTAAAGAAACGTTTCCGATTTCGGACTCGCACCGCTTTCGATTTTGTGATAAAGCTGACGACAGATACAAGCAGGTGCGATGGCTGCGGTGCGGTGATCCGGTGCGATTATGCGGAATCGTTGCTCTCATTTCATCCTTCATGTCGCTCATAATATCGGTATGATACTTGTCTTTTGCTTTACGAATTAATTTGCCAAAAGATGACAGCAAAGTTCTAGTGGCCCGATACAAAACACAGTCAAGCATTATATGGGTCCGCTGGGCATCAAACTGGGCCGAAGTGACGCCTTTTGGTCAACCGAGTGACAGCATTCACATCGATAGAGTGTATTCGCAGTTGTTCGGATATACTACGATTTTAACATTTTAGGTTACGTTATTAGTATTAGGGAGGTTTCGAAATCAAACGATAAACGTAAACGTTAACGACAACTTTATTTTTGTACCGAAAATGCAATGCAAAATCTGGTTAATGTGTAATATGAAAAATAACGTTATCGTAAAGTTTTGGTTTATCGTTTGATTTCGAAACCTCCCCATTTTTTACTCTGTAACGATAATTCATTTTTCACCTTCAGCCAGTCGTCAGCAACCTCAGAAATTTCTTTGTTCATAATGACACTATTCTTTGTTCATTTTGCAACCAAATGGTCCTCTGTTCGAATTTGTTCCGGTTTATGTTATAATAAAAGGTGCACCTTTTGTATAATCCTGTAAACGTTCTTCACCGACGTCATAACTCAATGCTTATGAGCGAATTAATACACAACTAGCAAATACCCGTGCTGCGCACGGAGTTGAATGTGGGTAAAGTCGATTGTGGCATAATAGTGTATGGCGACCTGTTAGTGGTATAAATAGTCCATGTCTTCATTTACTAAAGGATTTCCTTGTGGATGACATTTTGCGTGAGTGTCCTGTTGTTGAATAGTCCTTGTGAAGAGTGTTTGTCCTCTTCTGACCAGGGATTCTAAAGTTCTACCCGAAAGTCATGACCCTGGAACGTTTCGATTTAACACTTGTCATTTGTTTTTCTGGTACGTTCACCCAGGTGAGCACATGGTCCATGGACCATTTCATTTTCGTTTTATTGTCTTATTGTAATAAGACAAAATAAATTATCGATAAGTGGTAAACGTAGAATCTGCCCTGACATTGACGCTTGCTTTATGCACCAACCCAATTAGTGAAGAAAACGCTGAACAAAAACTGGCGGTAACTTGAGGAGCACCAAAGGGAATTTCGTACATGATGGTTCTGATTGATTTTGAAATAATAATTCAGTTTGATTTTGTGTGGTATGTCGAAAAAATGCCAATCTTAAGGCGGAAGCATACAACTGCATCATAATGACACGTAATTAGGCCTACGTTAATTCTCAGAGTCCTTGCGAATCTCATTTCGAGGATTTCATTTCATTTCGTTTCATTCCGGGTTTTATCACTAACCCCTAACAGTCTTTTTCCGTGGTATATAGTAAAGATGTTGCTTTTGTAAACCTAAAAACTTTTGTAGATATATTAAGTCTTCAAATTCTGGCTGGCATTCAGAATTTGCTTCAGTTTGTTTCAGCATTTATAGTGTTCTGAACATGAGGTGATAAACATTATTAACTAAAAATTTCCTTCCTCAGTATCTGAAAATGCCTCTCATTAAAGTCTCAATAATACACTTTTTCACCTCTTGCAATGTGCCGACTAATTCAACCATGCTCGCTGTAGTTTGTCATCCGCAGGATTTGTGCATCTCAAAGTTGGTTGCTAAGGATTATCCTACTGCATGGAGAGCATCCCTTTGGCGGTGTGGGAGCGGTGATATTTCTGTAGTAGTCATGCAACTGCTTGACTTAATATCAGATGTATCTTAGGTAACTCTGTCACGTATCCTGGTTCTGCTTGACCATTGCTCGTGACATATCCGGTCAACTTTAACTCATCTGCCCCCAGGTTGGAGCAGACAGTATCTTCTGTTAAAGTTTTCTGAAAGCCTTGGAAATGAATTGGTAAGAATTTGAAGAAATATTCTTCAGATGGTTCACAGGAACAAACTTTCTTCAAATATTTTTCGATCAATACAATAGGATGTGAGAAAACGTTAATAAAAGATGTCGTCTGCTGGGCTCTGGGGCAGATGAGTTAAGATACGATTCTCAACTTGCCTACAGTGTCATATTATCTTCCCTTATGTTTGAACAAAAGTGGAAAAGGTTAGACTGAGTCAAACCTTTTCCACTTTTGTTCCACATCACACACATCACCCTGCAAATATTGCTAGTGCTGTAATAAAAATCTGTTGCTTCACTTCGTCATACCATATTCAGTGAAGAAGCGCACAAAGGCCTAATGCTTTTGGCATTGTGCGCTATAAGAAAAACCTTTTATTATTTTATTATTGTTATTATTATTAAGAAATTTTGTTTGTCTGATTTTGAGCTGGCATGCTTAAAATGCATTTAATACCCCTGCAAGTGGGGATCAGCCAATCTCCTATAAGAATCAAGTGGGAGTATATTAATTAAAGCACTTGGATACTGGGACTTATTGCAATGGCACAATGAGAGGCCTATTGTACAACAAAGTTTAGCAATAGCCTAAGTGATTCACCACCAATTCGTGCAGGGTTTAACAATGGCAGGAATTGCTCATCGTTGCGTAGGCTAACTAGCCCATTTCAAAAACTCGATCACTACAGTGTTACATTTACTTTACATATTAAAACCCACTACTAAAGTAATATTACTACTACTGCTTTTGTGGGACACAATGAAATACATCATGCTAATCCCACAACTAAAATCCCATGGCGAGACAAATTCTCATGCAAAGTGTAAATCGACATGCACAATATTTACTCCTGCCCAATCTAATGGCTCCTGTGTATCATGTGAATTCAGAAAACAGGTGCTTCAGACCTGGCGTCAATAATTTTTTTGCTCCATCTACAGGTGTTTGCCCATGGCACTTTCACAGTTCAACAGCCGTTTGGCGTTTTAGTTGGAAGTTGGGTGCCTGTATTGATCGAAGCCATGTCACATATTCCAGCTGTATTTGACAAACTCTGTGTTTTTTCAAACAAGACCGTCTGAAAAAGCACGCCAGCGAGCGCTAAATCCACTTAATATTGCATCACCTCCTGGAGTGTAAATCGTGTGACAAGCCCTAATGGCAGATGATGGTCACCAACTTTCGGATGATCGCAAGACGTTGCAACTCAAGTCAGGTCGACTGCGACTGCATGGATTACGCCCGTCGGGATCATGATTAATCATGGGGCAGAAATTCAACATGTTGAACTCTTGCGATCCGTGATCTTTTTGGTCGGCGACTGATTCCGATCGTCGGAAGTGAGATGCAACTGCAGTCATGCCACACCAGATCCGGCGACTGATTTGTTCCACGCTGTCGTGCCTCAGATGCAAATTGATCCAGAAAAGTCAGCGTGCGCCTGTTCTGTGCCGTCGCAAGGTCGACCTGACATCCGCATTAGTCTTGCATCTTCACTAAAAAAGGGCTAATTTGTTGATCATAAGCAGTGGTGACTGACTTTTGCCATTGGAGATGTCTTCAGATTCCAGAAGTACTCCCTTATTTGACTTGCCAATCTATTAGACCTGCTTCTTCAAAAGATCACTCTGATACAAAGAAGCACTCCAGTTCTCTCCATTTTACAAACAAAACATTGTCGATTGAGCTTTTGCTTTTGGCGTGAAACACTTAATTAATGGCAAATATCAAGGGAAACCAACAAAGGCATCAAACCCAAACCACTTAAGCCAAGATACCTGAGCTGGTTCTCAGTCGAGCAATTAACCAGGAATACCAATATAGGGATCCTGGCACTAAAGATTAATACTCGATCGGCAACATACGAGACATGGGCAAAAAATCAAATGAGGCTGCAACGTTTTTCAGGCAGCGGAACATTAAAGGAGAATCCTGCGGAGAAAAAGTCAATTAATACAGATGTGGGCCCATATTCTAGAAGCCTTCTTAACACGTTCGCTGCCGTGGCCAAAATATCATTTTCATCCGTCATTGCCATGACCCCCAGACCTATTTCATTGGAAGGCTCTTCGTCATTGCCAAGCTTATCAACATTAACAGAAAATGCTTAGCCCTATAATCGTAGCCGGCAGTCAACGTGTTAACTCTGAGGTCCACTCCTTGTATTCTGCCCTGCAAACAATAGCTAAAGGTAAACCTTAGGCTTAAAGGAGCACGGTATTGGATCTCCAGTGCGTTATTTGACTGCCGACGTAGAGGGAGTCACCTAGCGGTAGCAACACGAACGACAGAAATGCATTACCGGTACAAAATGTATGCAGTAAATCGGGTCAATTCGCCGACAACGTAGTTAGTCCCTGGGTTGGAGAGTGGCGCGGTGGCGCCAGCTGTCGAGAAAAAGTGGCAATACCGTGGTCCTTTAAAGCGAATCAAAAGCGAAAAAATTTGATTTAGAAATAGAATTTGAAAGGGGACGAATTTTCGGGAAAAATGTAAACAAACTTCTCCAGAATGTCAACAAAAGAAATTTTCGTGAATTCTGATTGGCTGAATTTTCTGTTTACAAACACCATCCAAATATAAACAAAATCCGCTTTCGATTCGCTTTAAGGAAGCTTCTAGAATATGGCCTCTGGTTTATTCCTTTCTTGATAATATAAAGGTATACATTCTTTGACACTGGTGGTGTGTTTTGAAGATTGTATTCAAGTCATGCCTGTGAGATAATTGGGACAGTTTGGTCTGTAACTACCCATTGATCCTCCACTAATTGACATGCACCAAAAAAGTGACAGGAGCCTTTTTCAGCGGTAGACTGTTGTCAGGATTATCGGGTTGTTGTTGTGAAATCTAGTCAGTAAATTCGATTGTTTTTGCGTAGAATGACACTTTGTCGATTACATCCGAGTGAAGTATTTTATTTTCTAGCAACTCTTTTCAAGTGGTTTGATGCTTTTTAAAAAGCTTTTTATCTGCATATTTGTTGATTACATGTATTTCACTACTACAGACCGATTTTCCAGTCCATGACCTTGTTTTATTCACTGTGATATAGACCGGAATTCCTGTCCTGATGATTTCAGGACGCAATCGCACTAGTGTCATGTACTAAAATACACTACATTAACACTTTAGGACTCATAACGGTCGTCGACGGCCGCCTAGAAACCCCTTAGACACCCCTGTGAAATTTCACAAAAATTGCATCTAGTTCCTTAATATTTGGCGGAACTTCAAGTAACTTATCACGATGATAGATCATCAAGCCGGCCGATGCAAGCGCCATCTTAACAACAGGTTGGGAATGAGCCGAATTTGGCAGGACGGTGTAGGCCGTTATGGGGGGATCTGACCATACATTTTTTACCCACTGAGTCCTGAAGGGTTAATTAAGTCATAATGATGCAGATTTCAGTAGCAAAGTGGTTATGCATGATGCAACGCGGCTAAGGTGAACTCTCATTTCTGGGTTATCGGGATGAAATCTTTGAATTTGTCCCAAACCTGCAAGCTGCTGTTTTAGTGATCTTGACTTGCTCAACCAGAACTGTCTTCTCTTCTCATTACAGGATAGTTTTGATGACCCTCACAAGCCACCACCCTCACATGTCGTTCACATACGAGGCCTATCAAACGCTGTATTGGAACAAGATATCTTAGATGCTGTGAAGGAATTTGGCAAAGTCAGGTAAGAGGTTAACCAAACTTATGTTAAAGCCTTGTTCACACTGCAGGCGTGGTGCGATGCAAAATTTTTCGCGTCGGATTGTTTCCACTGTTAAGCCTATAGCTGTTCACACTTGCGGTGCGACACGATGCGGTAAGAAGCGTTAGGACACGACGAGCGATTTCCACTGACCCCGATCGCTCCTGCAGTATTTGTGTGACGGTCTGGGATAACCCGTCGGAAGTCGCTGAGTGATCAACAAGGGTTGTTAGATTGCCTGTGCATTGAACTGCTATTGTTCACCTGTTACGTGGTACGTTTCGGCTATTGAAATGTGCCGGTTCACCAAGGCCATTAACACTTTCCTCAAACGCGACATCCGACGGGTTTTCCTAGACGGCCACACATTTTTAGCTCACCGGGGTGAGCTATTACGATGATGAAGCGTCTGTCGTCCGGCGTCGTCCGTCGTCGTCGTGTTCCGTTAGCAGGGCACGTTTCGTAACCGCTGGGGCTATGGATCTGAAACTTGGTACATACATAGCCCTAGGTCAGATGACCCATGACACCAAGTTTCGGTCCGATTCGATTGTTGGCTTGGCCACCAGGTGGCCAAAACCAAAAACACAAAAAGTGCAATAACTCCTGAACTAATGACTGGATCATCTCCAAATTTTTATCATAGGTGTATCTAATGAGGATACATGACATATGTAACGAGTTTTTGATTTGACCTACTTTTCAAGGTCACAGAGGTCAAAGTTCGACAAAAGTGACGAACCTCTCACAGTTTGTTATTATTTCACCGAGCGACTTCATATTTTGCATAAACATGCATTGGAGGGGTACCTTTAAAAATACCAAGTTTCGGCCCGATTGGACATCCAGTATGGCCGCCAGGTGGCGTAACCTGAAAATCAAGTAAGTGCTATTACTCAGGAACGGCTTGACGCAGAGGGCTCAAATTTGATATTTACCTCCATCTAGATGACCTTTACATGCACGTCAAATTTCAGCCTGATTTGACTTCAAACATGGCCAGCAGGTGGCGTAACCCAAAAATCATCAAAGTGCTGTAACTCAGGAACGCCTTAACCCAAAGCGCTCCAATGTGCTATGTGGACCTCTGCAGATGACCTTTATGACCATGTGAAGTTTCGGCCCGATCGGACATCCAATATGGCCGCCAGGTGGCGTAACCCGAAAATCATCAAAGTGCTGTAACTCAGGAACGACTTGTATTGACCCAAAGCACTCCAATGTGCTATGTGGTCCCCTGCAGATGACCTTTATGTGCATGTGAAGTTCCGGCCCGATCGAACATACAATATGGCGCCAGGTGGCATAACCCAAAAATCATCAAAGTCCTAGCTGGGAGTGACTTGACCGAGATTGCTCATACCACTGATATGTACCTCCCTCTGTCATTAGACTATTATGTCCAACCCGGTGAGCACATGGTCCATGGACCATTTCATTCTGTGGTGAATCGCCCGCCACATGAGGATACCCGTATGTCTGGCACAATTTGAATGACATGAATGATGTCACTTCGGCTATAAATCATGACCACCGCACGCAACCGCATCGCGCCGCGCCACACTATGTCAAAACTGACACCGCTTGGCGATTGTTTTCAACTCATCACACCACACTGTACCACGCCGCCAGTGTGAACAAGGCTTCAGCCTTCAGGTTCTGCAGGTTTGCATTTTCTGAAAATTTATCAAAAATTTCATGGTGATGCTAGTAACCAGAGTAGAAATATATTCTGATGTTGGCTTTGTACATATTATTGTTGCTCCAGCTTCTCAAAGTTCAGTCTATTGTGTTAGTTGTCAATTGAATTCATTTTGAACTGGGAAGTTGCAAATTGCTTCAGGCACTCATACAAAAACTTGATTTCATTTGCTGTAATTCTTTCGACTGGAGTTCCATTCCGTGTTGTTTTGCTGGCGTTATTGTGAATGTCAATTCTGAAGCACTGTTGTCACTAAGGCAACTCATCAGCTTCGTTAATGGGGAGCCACATTGCATTTTAGTTCGTGAAATTGTGCATGAAGTTTCTGACAGGGCTGCCCTATAAATGCACTGATGATGATGCAGAAAATATTAGGAGCAGTCAGCCGCGCGTGTTGCCAAAAGATGGCAGCAAAGTTCTAGCGGACCAGTCCACAGGAAAATCCACGCGATTGGTGCTCGATCAAGAATGAATGGGGCTGCTGTATGCATTGAATTGAGGCCATAGTCAGGGGTGGATCCACGACTTCGGACAAGAGGGGGAGTGCACTGTGCTAGAAACATTGAAATCTGCAGTGAATTTCAATGATTTGCTCCAAATTTGAGAATTTGACAGTCAATTTTGGCCTGATTTGACTTCCAGTATGGCCGCCAGGTGGCATAACCCGAAAATCATCAAAGTGCTATAACTCAGGAATGACGTGACCCAGAGTGCTGAAATTTGATATGTGGCTCCCTCTAGATAATCTATATGTGCACATAAAGTTTCGGCCCGATTGGACATCGAATATGGCCACCAGGTGGCATAACCCAGATTAAAATCATATGGCCGCCAGAACTGATATTTTCCTCCTTCTGTCATTACACTATTATCAACAGGTGAGCACATGGTCCATGGACCATTTCATATAGATTTGTTGGCCAAAAGGGGTATGTGCGCCCCCCTTGGATCCGCGCTTGACAGTGACACCTATTGGTCAACTCACTGACAGCTCCTATTATGTGACCATGTATATCAAGGTAATATGCTTCAGAAAGAGACTATTTGTCGTGCAAACTGGTTTCTCTTGGTCTCATGTGCACCTGTCACCTGGAATGTGAAATTGACACTATTGAATATTCAAGAGAATTTCAAGAGGTTTTTCATGTGTAGTGTTGAAGCTGTTTGCATGAATATGAATGTTGTGGAGTGAATACTGATGTTCTGCAATAATGACACTTTGGAATCTTTTTGTGTATAAAATGTCAAATTTTTCTTTGCCTTCTTGCTAGTAACAGGTGGTGTTCAAATTGTTCAGAGGTTGTAGTTTATGTCCATGGCGCTGCCATGTTTCATGCAAATCAGTAATAAAACGCAATTCATTGAGTGTTTGTTGCAAATTCGCCATGTTGCCAGGCATAGAGGAGATTGCCTCTAGTTGAAGAGTAGGCCTACCTTCTCCCACCACTGCTCTGATCAATGAGGAACCCGCAGAACTACGCCACGACGTGGCGCTGTCAGTGTAAGACCCGGAAGTCCTATTTTCTAACAGTATTTCCATTTATTCTTGCCCCAAAATAAACCACTCTCTTTGGTTCAATTTTGATTAAATTACACTGTCCTGTTTCATGTTCAAAGTTCTCCATATATCACTGCTTTGTTTCGTCAGAAATGCCACAGGATGCCAATACTGACAACGTCTTTTGGGGAAATTTCCACGGAAAATTGTGTTGAAAAATGTACACATGCTTTGACGACGTGACGTCAACAGCGAGAAAAGTGACGTCAGTACGTCATTTGGGTCTTATACTGACTGCGCCATCTGCAGTCATGCGGGTTCCCCATTGTGACTGATTATCAACTACATGTAAGCTTTCAGGCGTGGATCCAGAGGGGGGCGCACCGGGTGCTCGCCTCCCCTTTCAGCCAAAAATCTGTAAAATCGACTGTGAAATTCTGTTCCTAGCACAGGGCGCCCCCTCTTTTCCCAAATCCAGGATCCACTCCTGGCTTCGAACGTTGTACTACCCTTTTCCCTCTGTGATCCTGCAGCATTCCATTCCATTGCTGTGAATTCATCCAGTGGCTTGTTGAGTGGCTTCAGTTGGTAATATTCAGTGCTAGAGTATCATACTCCTTTGCTCCGAAAATTCAAGAGTATGGAAAGTTTCTCAAGAGTATTTTATGACTTAACTCCTAAGAGACTTGCAGTAGGAAGAAACAATATATTCAAGGAGTATTTCAGTCCTATACCTGAAATTGTGAAGTAAGGATTGAATTCAAGGAATTCAAGGTTCATCCCAACCCAATAATCCTTTGTCTTAAGCCCTGTCATGCCTGTGGGTTGCGCACCTACTTCCCAGTACGAAAGAAATCGCCTGACATGGTAAATCTACATGTAATAAAAAAACGCATCATGAGTTGAATTCATGAGCCACTCTGGTGTAGTATAATCCCTATGCAGTTGCCATGGATGTAAACTAATAAAAAGGTAGCCAAGGGAAAAAAAACTTATTGGTCTGTGATGATGATGAATGTTTTGTCGCATTAGAATTGTTAATCAGTTTATTGTGAGGAACGCTTCTGTGTGGAGCTCTTCCCAGAAGCAAAAGATCTTCTTGATGTTCAGGGTCCATATTCATAAACATACTTAAGTCAAAGTGTGATACTTATCTTTTGTGTGGAATAAAGGATAAGTGTCACACTTAGACTTAAGTACTTTTATGAATATGGGCCCTGGGTCCATAATCATCATAAACATACTTAGAAGTCAAAGTGTGATACTTATCTTTTGTGTTGAACAAAGGATAAGTGTCACACTTATATTTAAGTAGTTTTATGACTATGAACAAAGGATAAGTGCCACACTTAAGACTTAAGTAGTTTTAAGAATATGGCCCCGTATGCACAAAAAATCCTTATATTATGTGTAAGATTATCCTTAACCTCGTAAAATAATTCTTAGCTGAGGAAATCCTTCAAGTGGTATGCACGAAGCACCTTACGAATATCCTGAGCTTTGCATACCACTCAGGTTAAGGATGAATACTTAAGGAAATTCTTTGGGAAATTCTCAAAAAATCACACTTAAGATGTTTTGTGCATATCGCGCATGGCCCCTAAGCCCATATTCCTAAAACTACTTAAGTCTAAGTGTGACACTTATCCTTTGTTCAACACAAAAGATAAGTAGCACACTTTGACTTAAGTAGATTTATGAATATGAACTCTGGCCTTCATACGCTCAATACAAAAATTGAAAGACTGGGTGTTCAACAAGAATTGATCTGACAAAATTCCACAGATGTTGAAATTTCCCTTCATCTATATTATAATTGACGGTGGCACTTTTAAGTTCGACCGCTAACTCCTCCATGGTGTCTGATCGAAATGGCACCATTTTCACAGGGAATGTAGAGAATGACATGGGGGTGGTCCTTATGTGGGTGGCATTATATTTTTTATCCCTTTATGCTATCCTCTGGCCACATGCATCGTGATAGCTTGCCACTGGTATCACAGACCTGCCAACCCGTTACGGATTTCCGTATTTAGTACGGAATTCCACCGAAAATCGCATTTTGTTACGATGTTACAGACGAACCATCAAAAAGTCCGATTTTCAAATGCAAGGGTTAATTTTTTCACCAACACGAGTCTCGCACAAATCACAGCATCAGACTGTTCACATGCATTGCAGAATCTGTGCATTCCTGCAAGCATGCCCACGTGTATGTACTTCTGCTGTGCGCAAGACTACCTTCTTGCTTCTCATGCTGAACAATGGCGGACATATCAGCTGTTTTTGACAGTTCATGAGTTTGCGGTATGATTTTAGATGTCTAATTGGCGGGAGAGCCATGTAACAAACCTACAGATGGGACTGAGAAGAAAAGAAGGCAGCAGACCTATCAGCAAGAATATTGTGATGAATGGAAGGTGCTTTGTGAAAGTCATCATGATGATGTTTTGCAATTGATGATTGGCTTGGTTACACTTCACAGACAGCAGTTGGGAGTACAGTGAAAGTGCTGGAAAACGTTTGCTATTAGTGATCAAAGCGTTACTGAGAGACCCCTCAAAAATACTGAAAAACCCTGAAATTCAGGGGCAAAATACTGAGAGGGGTATTTAGGGGTTGGCAGGTCTGGTATCATTTGCTAGTTTGCACAAAGGAACCAGAAAAAGTCGGCCAACGCACAATTTCTTTACTTTCGCCGCCCTGAAATATTCTTCACCAGTGTTTCCGCCAGAGGGTACGCAGGGTATGCTGCGATTACCCTCAAAGGAGCAGAAGAGGGCCATTTTCTTTAATTTCATGGGGTTTTTTGCTGATTTTGAAGAACTGCATACCCTCAAAAATATTTCTGGCAGAAACCCTGTTCACACATGACATACATCAGAATTCTGTCTGATACAGGCAGTGGTTGGTCGGTATCCAGGTTCCTCTGTTGTACTATTGTACTCTCCATGTTTACCTGTATAAAGACTTCATCCCAGATCATCCTGCTATTGTATCGCCACAAATATAGCTGGTGTCATCAACCCTAGGCCTACACAAGTTCATCACCATGTTTACTGAACACACAGTCCTTTTGCATTCCTGCCCCTTTGTACGGAGATATATCGCTATCGCTCATTGTTTGCTATTCTTCTCATATTTGCAAATATGACAATGGTAAAGTGGTGGGTTATTGTTCAGAACTTGTTACATCTATAGGAAAGGAGATTTTCCTCGTCTGTGTACTGTTGAATGTTCTTTTCAAATATGATCATAATCTTTGTTATTGTATGATGCTCTGAAATTCCATGATATGGTGATGTTTTCATATCTGGAACTGGCAGTTCTTGCCATTGCTTGTAAAAATCTCCATCACCCGAAGGTAGAGAGGTAAAAATTATGTGTTTTCCACGAAATATATTGGAAATGGCAGTTACTTTATTATCAATCACAGTGTGAAGACATCTGTTCTTGACAGAATTCAGATATCTTTGGAGTATTTCACTAACACTGCACCGTGAAATCAATGATTGCGATTGAAATGATTTTCTTGCCTTTTCATCGATATTTATCGCTTTGCTGCTGCCAAGCAGAGAAGCAATTATCTAGGTTTACGGGGCATGGCTCTTGCATGGGGAGCAGTGCACATACCCTTAACTGGCAAGGGTGTAGGGGTTGGGGGGTCAGGCTGCAATCTCAAATAGACAACAAAACCAAACATCCCAACCACCAGAAGGTTTGATCCTTCCATCAGGCTGGGCTGATTTTTGGCATACTCGAAAGAAATTCTCAACATGAATTCTCTACCTCTCTACCAATACACCGATTTCACATCTCACAGCGCCCCTGGTAGAATTTGGCTTGGCCGCTTCCGTATTCAACCTCACTACCAGGAGTAAGGCAAATATTTCCTAGATCGAGGTTGAAAAACACGTGTTGGTTCCCGAAACCGCCGCCAGGGATCCATCCCCTGGTGGCGGCATAGGGAACCAATGCGCGCAATTCAGCCTCGATCCAGGAATTCTTTGCCCGTACTCCTGGTAGTGAGGTTGAAAACGGAAGTGGCCAAGCCAAATTATACCAGAGGCGCTGTGATCATGCGAGATGTGAAATCGGTGTATTGTTGTGGACATGACAAACCTTTTCCAACATGCATGGGAAGGTCTTGCCTTCTCTTGGAACCCTAATCTTACTGCCCATGAGTTTGCGATAGTCGTTTGTTTCATAGTTATCTTGCAGGCCTACAGATGTCGTCCTGTTGCACTACTGATCTTCAGAAAGCAATAAAGAATTGGACCAATCACGAGATATCTCGGAGTTGGGATAATCGAGTTTTATGGTGTCACGAGGTATCCCGTGATTGGGCCTGAAAGAGTTAAGAAATATTCACTTTGAACTCGCTCTTGAACGTATGGGCGAATGGCAAGGGAAAATTGGAGCAATGTACTGTTCATCAAACACCGTTGGAGCAAATCTCACAAGAGAACAATTATAACAGTACGGGGGCCGTAGGGACTGTCTCTCACGCTAGCGGGGCATCTAGAATCCATCTGTCTGATAACATTACTGGGATCTTTGATTACCAATTGTGATGAGCAGCCTCACTGGCAAACAGGGCCTCCATTAGCAGAATTGTGCAGTAGGTTGAAGCCGGAGGGAATTGAAGGTGGAGGGAATTGCTCGCTAATTCATATACGGAGAATGTGTGGGAACATGCTCAGTGGGGCCAAATATACCACCTCATCAGCTGGTTTTATGGGGTGAAGGCGTCATGTCAGTCTGGATTTTAGATTTCATTTCTTGTTCACAGTTCACATTATGTGGTGTTGTTCAACCTTGGCTGTCATCATTGTCGTCATTAGCTCAGTTGCAAACTCAGAAGAGCACCAACTGAGCATCCCAAGTGAATTTCTCCTGACTGGCATGATGGTTTGTTGCTACCAGTTACTATCAACCCCATTCACCAGGAGGTGAAGTTATTTTCTAGTCTCTTGGATTTCTCTTTGATTGACCTGGAAAGGTCCTCTACTGGGAGTCATGTCAGTCCTTTACAATGTGGCAGCTTCTGTCATCCTTTACAATCCCTTTACATATTGGCAGTCATGCTTTACAATTGGCAGCCATGTTGTCCTTTTCAATGAGCAGTTAT
>NMRB01000983.1:72329-82672 GCA_002633025.1 Notospermus geniculatus | reverse complement strand
GCGAGGTTGGCGAGAGGAAAATGTGACAGCGTTCCTCGCAGTGTAGCCTAAATCTGGCTAAGAAATTGCAGCAAAAGCTAAAATGATGATAAAAATCATGAAGGCATCGGGTCATCTACATTCCTCTATTCAAACAATGTAAAATAATATAGGTTTATTGGTATTTTTGTTATGATTTTTCGTATTTTTAAAAACTTTTGGGTCGTTTCATTTGGCTCGTTTCTTTTGAAACGTTTCAATGTTTACATACTACCGTCAGTCACTGTGTCGGGATAACTGAGATAGGTGACGCTGTGAGTGTGAGGAGTTTCTACTACAATGCCCATCCTGTTTAAACTAGGCCCCCAATCACACAGTACTTCGAAACGACTTCATTGCTGGCCTTGGCCAGCTCTTGTTCTGGCAAGTTCATCAACTGTTTTGAAATTTTGCCTGAGGTAGATTGAGTGTTTACACATTGGTTACTTTGTGATTAATCTCAGTTATGTGGGTTTCCGAGCGCAGGTTCGTAACATGCGATATTTTGCAAAACACTTCTCGAAAAACACAAAAATATCAGTCATTATGCATTTGGTACTTTGTGTTTTCTGCATCTGCCTTATGCAATTCAGGATCAAACCACCTTCTCGAAGCCGTGGAAATTTCCATGGATGTTTTGGGAAGTTTATTTTTCGAATGTTTTGTTGCAATTTGATATTTGTTTATGATGTAGGTGGCATTGTGAAGTAAATTATGTGATAATTGTGATTATAACCCACCCATCCGGTGATTGTTATGAATTTTTAGTTCCAATTTCATTTGTCAATATAAAAATGGAGAATTCTGAAATTGTCGATGTGTTTGAAGAATAGAAGCAGTCAGTCAGTTGACCAATAGGTGTCACTCGGCCCAATTGGCAATTCAGTGCCAAGCGGACCATTCATGGTCGACTGAGCACCAGTCAAGAAAATTTTCTATTGTGTGGTCCGCTAGAACTTTGCTGCCATCTTTTGGCAGTAAGCGCGGCTGATGGCTCCTATTGAGTGGAAGATATCGATGAACTTGCAAACTTGTTGTGGATGGCGCTTACATGTACAATTTGATTGAATATGACGAGTCAATAGGAGCTGTCAGTCACTTGACCAATAGGTGTCACTACGCTACGGTCCAATTCAGTGGCTAGCGGACCCATTCATGGTTGCTTGAGCACCAATCAGGAGAGTGTTCTTTTGTATTGGTCCACTAGGACTTTGCTGCCATCTTTTCGCAATAAGCGCAGCTGAGTGCTCATATTGTTTATCACCAGATACAACTTCAGAAAATTCTCTCATAACGACTTTATTTTATTATGACAATTATTTCCAAGTGTAGTGTTCTTAGTCCTCAAGTGAAATTCTTCATGCTTCCATTACATCGCCTTTAATCCTTTTCTCTGGCATTAAATTCCATCGAACTTTTTAACGATAATCTTAATGAAATGGAATAAGATTATCAAACATTTCAAATGCGACGGCTTACTGTTGTTTTTGCGAACGCCCATAATCTGGGAAATTTCAGCTCGTCGGCACGTTGCTAAGAAATTCATTGATTACAGGTTTATATTGAATCAATGAGCTGATGTGATGTGTCCGTTCTCGAGAAGTAATTTTGCTTGGGGAAATATGCAGAAATTACAAGATGTGCAGAAATTCAGTTTCGTAGAGTAATCCTGCATGGTTTGTCTCAAAAAATTTATCATGTAAATTGGATCGTAATTAGCTACCTTGTGGCCATTTCAATGCTGTAGTGTTCCTAATGGAGCAATTTGGAAGATGGTATGGTATCATTTGGACCATTTAGAATACCTTGATTGTAACAATACAGTACCAAATTACTAATGAGGGGAAATTCTTCCTGATGAAATCAGAACTGATGTTATATAACTGTTTTTGCAACATCAACCAATGTATAGCCATCGTGCATGTCTCGTTGAATGGAAAAGCTACATGGAGTAAAAGACATTGGTGCAGGTGACAAAATCCGTTGATGTCCATGTCTGCTTGCCCACTGTCCACGGCAATTTCATCAGGAAGAAGAAACCAAATTCTGATGTCTTAAGGCGGGGGGCTACCTATAGCTGAGCTCATTCCCTAGTGGCAATACACGGAACTGGCCTTTGTGCGACCAGTCATTCACATTCAGATTAAATCCGCTCACCCTGGTATACTGTTTTCGAAAACCAATCTTCAGTGTACACTGCGGGTATTGTTCAGCTCTGTCACTGGTGCTTTGGTCACAAGTGGCCGAACAGAGTTTACTCAAACGGCGGGAAAAGTGCAAATCTACNGCTTGAATCTGACTCGCATCTGTAACAGTCGAGTTACATCAGAAAATTGGTAGAAAAACATGGAAAGTCATTGGTCTGTATGATTGATGATTTGGTCCCTGACAGAAAAAGCTATGGTAAATATCTTGCAGAATGATTGATAGGAATAGGAAAGGAGATTTAAGCATTCTTCTTTTTGCTGATTTTGATCCGGAAGGGCTAAAAAAGTTAAAGTTGATGCTACTACATGACACTTGTCAAAATTACCAGGAAGCTTCGCATGACAAAGAAGTTTTGATGCATTTTGGGGCATGACACTATAAAAGACTACATGCCTGATGTTTCACCGAAATTTCAAAAGACGGGATTTGGAAAATGTGTATGAAAAAGGCAGAGTGGCACCTAGCTGTCTGTGAAAAAGGCAGTGCCTTTATATTATTATAACCTCTGACAAAAAAGGCAGCTAGTGCTTTTGCCCTGTTGAAACTCGTCAGCTGAAACACAAAGGTCTAAATAAATCAATCTAGAAAAATTATCTTCCAAGTTTACTGCTATTCATCCCTGTTTATTATATTTTTGTCATGTTTGTACGTGGGATGAAGAAAAAAAATGCCAATATTTACAACAGTTTGTTCACGCCCTGTTTTGTTATTGTAACTCTAGAATTGAGGTAAAATTCTGTTGATGCAGGTAAAAAAAATAAAATTGCAAAGGTAAATAAGTAAAATGTTGGAAGTATTACCGGTACAAAATGAACTTTCATTTTCAGAATCTCTACTGTAAGCTACATATTCAGGGATGGAGCTATTCTGTCAAGTCCTAGCCAAATTATTAGCCAAAGTCACTGTTCAGTTAGCCAAATTTTCCATTCTAATAGATTTACAGTTTGGAAAATTTTAGCCAAGTGGTTAAAGTTTTAGCCAAATTGAGATGAAATAGCCAATGGCGATTTGGCGAGTGGGTAGCGCCATCCCTGATATTGTTTGTATCCAGAGCACATTGACTAATATGTCTTGTCTCATTAGCGTGATGATACTAGTCCTGGCTAATTTCACGTATTGTCAGAAGTTGACACCATCGGCTTAATGGCTTGTTTGTTGTCACAGTCTCAGCCTAGCCATCGATCATCTAATTACAATACTCTTTAAAGGAATCATGTATTAATGTCCTGCTGTATCTGATATAAACGTTAGCTAATCATTGATGATGATGATGCATTGGGCTGTATGAATGAAGTCAGTTAGTTTTGTACTGGGCAAAAACACAAGTTATACCCAGAGTAAAATTTACAATACAAAGTCTTCTCCACAGGATTTCTTAATGTAGGCTGGTGCCCTTGAAATTCCAGGATTTCTCATTACTTTGCAAATTAAGATAGGGTGGTCACCAATTTAAGGTAGGAGGGTGTAATAGAAAACCATTACAAACTGGACTGTAAGGTAGGGTGGCTACTTCTAAGGTAGGGTGGTAAAATGCCAAGGTAGGGTGGGCCACCCTAGAAAAGTCATGTGGACTGAGAACGCTGAACACAATGTAAAAGTCACTACACAGAGTAAAAGTAAAAGTAACAATACAAGTAAAAGTAATACACAAACTGCAACTGTTACATTGGATATTCATGATTTTAACTCTTTTTGCCTTGTGATGAATTGATCAAAATTTTTCTTAACTTTTTCAAGAAATTCCCCACTGTTGATTTGACAGTAGTAACATTTATCTGCACTGGCTGCAACCAGCATTTTCATCGAATTAACCATATATTCTTGGAACTCTAACAAATCTGTTCCTTGCTAAAATTCCCAACAAATCCATTAACTGGTATGGTTCAGTGGGTGTATTGTCCCACATAGATAAATCCTGCCCAGATAAATATCTCACAGTGCTTTTACAGCCCATTATACAATGCATCACTGGTGGAGAATTCAGTTGTTCCATTATGACACGAATGCCTCAGGCTCTGTAATCTGACAATGAACACAAGTAACATCCCGATCTGATCAAATACTTCCATGCTTTAGACTAACAAAGCTTTAGTATCAGACTTCGTTGCCTCCGGCTAAAGGGTATTACATGTAGGTTATATGATAGAACCTTGTGGAAGTTCTATACACTTGTACCTCCTCCCGCTAATTACCCTGGGTGGAGTATTCACTACCTTTATTGATGGATCAGTACTAGTAACTCACATTTATACTTCTAGTAATCACACTTTCGTAGTAAGATTTTCAAACAGAATCATGTCCTTGTGTCATGGCCTAATGATGTTATGTCTTGAACCTAAACCCTACTGCGTGCAAGGACATATCGGGTACTTTTTATCGCCTGGCCAAGAATACCACCATTTGTCACTTTGCTGGGGGTCGGCAACAGGTGAAATATCAAAAATGTTTTATTTTTGTGCCAGTTTTTTGCAGCTACACAAGTATCACCTAGTGTTGGGAACAGGTGACAGATTTTCATCAACCACCAATCCCACATGCTGTCATGTCAGAGGCAGTTGAAGTTGAGTTAGCAATAGCTGTGATAAAAATCACCAGTTGTTGCCTCGTGTTGTGTGGGGGGGGGGAGGAAACTGTTGCCATCATTGTCAGGCAATGAAAATCGCCTGTTGCGTCCTCGTATGTGGTCATCCCAGCCTCCCACCTCTCTTCCCTTTCTTTATCAAGTGGTATGTCCTTAACCACCCTCTCTACAAGGAGGGCTTCTCCCTATTAATTAAGGAAACAAGAGTATCAGTCAGTTGACCAATAGAGACCCATTCATACTTGATTGAGCACCAATCAGGAGAAGTTCCTTTTGTATTTGTCCGCTAGAATTTTGCTGCCATCTTTTGGCGATAAGCGTGGTTGACTTCTCCTATTAGGCCCTAGTCACGTTTACCATTGTAATCAGGACATTGCTACATGTATTTGAATGACAGATGCGTGTCCATTGTGGAGGAGTTTGACTGTAACTTGAGAATATTGGATAAGGAAGGATTATTCTTGACTTCTTCTGACAGTATATAGTGACAGTTGCTTGGAAGCAACTTCTTTTGAAAGCATGTTGGTTTCGTGGCATCTTCTAAAAAGCATCGGATCGAACTTCAAATGTTGGAAGATTGAAAAATTTCCAATTCAGCTGAATTATATGCACAGATAAAGAATAGCCTGATGTCTCCGAAGCTTGCAACTTCACATTAGAAGATGCTCTCTGGGTAGATTATGGTATTGCTTGCTACAGGTCTCCATCATTTGACTTGAGTTATTTTGGCTTCGGGGTATTAGGCCCCTAACTCAAGGATGGCGCTTTGATTTAGAAGCAATCGACTAATGAAAATTATGAATCATGTCACGCCAGAAGTTCACAGGGAGTAATTTTCTAATGGTCTCCTGATGGGTTTGTCTGCCACGAATGATGTCAGGCGTTGCTGAGTGTCAGAGAATTTCCACAGATAATCTCAAGTACATGAAGGCAAGTGAACTAGCTATTAAGAAAATGGCATATTGGTCATTGTCCTGATCCCTAATATCCAGAAAGTCCTGATGGATGAGTGTGAGGCTGCCGTGAGAGAGTTCAGATAAACCAAAATTGCAGTCATAGGGTCACAGATGTCTGGCATTGCCAAGTCCAGCTTCTCCTGTTGTTGGTGATGGTCGCTATTGCTGACCACACCCGGGCTGTTGATATCTTCATCTGCATTCAGTTCCAGGTACCTATACAGCTCCATGGATGGCATCTCTTGTAGAAGAGGAGAAGGCCTGTCTGCTGTGGTGAACTTTCAATCTGTGTTCAGCAATAAATCTCCTGAAGCCCAGCATACATCACACTTGCGACTGGAGACAACTAGTCGCCACTGAGCTACTGGCGACTGGGAGGATCTAGCTGAAACTGGAGGCGACTGATCAGTCACCAGAAATGGTCGATGTACGCACCCTTGCGACTCGCTGGAACAGAGATTTTGCCAGTCGCCGCGAGTTGCACATGTTCAACTTTCTTGCGACTAGTTGTACCCAGTTTCGTTCAGTCGCTGCGATGTATGCGGGCTTGCGACTGATCAGTGCCAGTTTTCTGAACAAAACCGAGTCTCATCGAGTCCCAACGCCCCAGTTGTTACCCAATTGCTGCCAGTTGCAAGTGCGATGTACACGGTCAGGACATGACGACTGATTGGATCCTCCTAATTGTCCCCCGGAGCCCTCGGAGGGGGACTTGAAAATACCGGCCGTCCGTGCGCCTCTGCCGCTCGCCGCTACTAGTCCCTTCCGCTCTATAACTTAAGAACGACTGAAGATTTTGGATTCAAAAGGGCCAAAGGTGGGTCGCGTGGAAGAATCGGCCAAATCCGATTCTCCACTTAGCCACCAGGGGGCCAAAAGCCAAAACACAAAAACTGCGATTACGCCTTTAATACTGAACGGAATTTCACAAAATTTTTATGGTAGGCTCATCTAGCAAGGGTACATAATATACTCTGCGGGTTTTCAATTACATTCATTTTTCAGCCCTGTAGGGGGCGCTTTGTAAAAACCACATAAGTTCCCTTCCGCTCTGTAACTTCTGAACGACTGAAAATTTTGGGTTGATATTTGATGGGGGGATGTACCATGGGCCAACGGTGTGTCGCGTGAAAGAATCGGCCAAATCCGATTCTCCACTTTGCCACCAGGGGGCCAAAAGCCGAAACACAAAAACTGCGATTACGCCTTTAATACTGAACGGAATTTCACAAAATTTTTATGGTAGGCTCATCTAGCAAGGGTACATAATATACTCTGCGGGTTTTCAATTACATTCATTTTCCAGCCCTGTAGGGGGCGCTTTGTAAAAACCACATAAGTTCCCTTCCGCTCTGTCAATTTGGAACGACTGAAAATTTTGGGTTGATATTTGGTGGAGGGATGTATCATGGGCCAACGGTGTGTCGCGTTAAAGAATCGACCAAATCTGATTTTCCACTTGCCACCAGGGGGCCAAAAAGCCGAATCACATAAACTGTGATTGTGCCATTAATACTGAACGGAATCTTCAAAATACATGCCCGTCGGACTTGCACCCGGGGCGACGGGGGACGTTCAATGCTGTGCTTGTTTTACTGAGTTGCTGAACTTGCGATGTTCGTGCAGTGCGTACATGACCAGCGATTGATCAGATCAGTTGCTTCCAGTTGCAAGTGCGATGTACGCTAAGCTTAAAACGACACCTAAAATGATTTCTGTGCAAACAAAAAATGGTAAACACAAACTTTTAGCGTTTGTCTTCACCAAGAGATTGTGTGGCTTCTTATCCAGGACTGTGATTGCTGTGTCTTTTATATCGAACTGTTGGCGATTATCTGGTGTCAATGTCCTCTTTGTTGCCCGACACTCGCTTGCACAATGTCTATGTTGCTGAACGTATGAATGTTAATAGCATTCTTTTAGAGGAATTGATTGGTTAGAGGTGTTGGCTGTCATGTTTTCTGACATCGTGGCATTTATCTCGTATTGGTAATCCCCCGGCGACACGTGCATGTGACAGGACCGAATATGAAATCGGCCAGACAGGATATGAAACCCCAATACCCAATAAGGCTATCATAATTAGGTGCATTGTAGGACTTCCACCTACAGTATGACGGTGGTATATTTCGATACACGTCTCCTTGCTCAATACCCTTTTTCATCTCGCCGATCCTTGCGGATCTCTTGTAATCTTAATGGTTGACTGCCTAGCAACCCTATCAACGGCCACGGATGCTGTATATGTTGGCATGCCAGCGATAAAGCCACGTCAGAAGCAGCTGTCGTCAATGATGCCTTATCGTGAGAAGTGATCACGCTTCTACCAATATCATCTTGCAGATTATTTGCTGATCGTGAGCGAGTCGGAGAAGTATGTCTTCGGATAAAAAAACAGAGATAAATGACGTTTTCTCGATCAATTCCCTTGTGTTTTTTTATGCCAAGACTTCTTATTGGTGAAAAGTTCAATTGCAGGTTTCAGATGCCAGATATTGCTGCTATTGATAAATGTGCTGGTTTGTGAGGCTTGGTATGTATCAAAAATTTAAGGGTCATATTTTAGAACGTTCCTTAATGTTAAGGTCGACCTTAAGTCTATTGTATAACCATCGAGAACGATAGATTTAAGGCGGACCTTAATGTTAAGGAACGTTCTAAAATATGGCCCTTAGACTACTTTGGAAACGCCAGCGCCTGTGATTTCTAAGTTTTTGCATTCGATCCCCAGTGGGTCCAACTTGTGATAAGAGGGCACTCTAGATCTTTGACATTGCAGCTTTCACCATTGCTGTCCGGTTTCCTCCTGCTGATTAAAACTTTGCCAAATATAATCTATACGTATAGAGCTATAAATGCTGTATTGTGCACTCAGCTCTCCATTCATTATAGTGGAACCTCTCTATTAAGGACACCTTCGGGACTGGCAGTTGGTGTCCTTAATTGAGAGGTTGGTGTCCTTAATTGAGGCTTTGGTGTCCTTAATTGAGACATGTCCTTAATTGAGAGGTGTCCTCATTACAGAAGTCAAAATGAATAGAAATGACCAGTTTAAATTGAACTTTGGTGCCGTCGCAGAGAGGTGTCCTGGCAGAAGTGTCCGGTGAGAGAGGTTTCATGAAAATTCAGCTGCATTTAACTTCAAGCTCTTCAACAATCAATTGCAGTGTTTCTGTATGTTGTTGCTATTCCTTGATGGCTTCCTGGTCACACAACAATTGGCTGATGGCTTCCTGGTCTCACAACAATTGGCTACAGTCGACAAACCTAGCTGCCACGGCATTGTTGATTTCCCAGATGAGAATTGTTCGCTCCGGCGACGAGGTATCATATTTGACAGATCTCCATAGCATCCATTTGTTGTGGAAGACAGGACTATACCTCTTGTCTATTGACAAAGAGCGCAGTGTTGCAAGCGACAATAGTGTGGTGTAATGGTTTCGAATTTGGTTCTACCCTCTCAACGCAATGCCAATAAATGCTTGTGCGCCGAGTATCAAGTTACCAATACTGGTACATTCTGCAATGCTCTTTAGCTAGTCCTATGGGCATATCCAGTGTTGGCATTGGATTTCTTTCTCATCCCGTGCCAACATGGACAACCACTGAACATCTCGGCAGCTTATCCGTACCGGTAGCTAATTTAGTCTCAAGAGAGAATCGGTCAGAATATAATGGTAACCTTTCTCGTGTTTACCGTATCCAAAGATACGCGAAAATACAGAATGGTATTAGGTGTATTAGTTGCGAACTTGTTTTTCTTCCTCTCATTGGCTAATGTTTGTATCAGCTAACAGGTCATTTGGGGCCAACTCAGTCGACTCAGAAAGGTTTTTCCTTGCTTATTGAAAGAAAGAGACGTGCTGGGCCTACTAATTTGCCCTGGAAGAAGCCCAATGGAGCCAGGGTGCAGTCGCACAAAGACCATTTTGCCTCTTTTTGCATGACTTGACATTTCATTCCCATCTACAAAGACATTTTATCCAAGACGGCTATAAAAGGGATTGTGACCTGAGGTGACGAGAAAGAAGTAAGAATTGGTTCTATTGTCCATTTCTTCAATGAAATGAAATCCTTGTAGACTTCTGTTTACTTCGGCAGAGACAAAAAAAATCCCAACCTGCCTGAGGTGAAACAGTGTCTTCACGACATGTTCATTTTGGAAATTTTGAACATAGATCCTCCTCTGTGCAGTTTCTCAACATTTGACGGACAATTTGCCATCTTGGTGAATCTTTCTGTGTATATTTCAACACCAGTAGCACAGCTCAATCAGCCGCCCCTTGTCTGTGACCACAGTGAACCTTGACAGTCTTCTATTTGCTTGATAGCTTGTCTACGGTTCTTGGCCATTGCTTCTCCCCGAGGATAATCAGATGAACCCCGTCTCTGTAGCCAGCAATCAGATTCTGTGACTATCACTCTGTGTACTGGTGCTTATTAAGCCAATCTGATGTTTTCTCCTGTGTACAACCAAGTACAACCCGTGCAGCCATCTGCGTCGTGTGTGAATAGAGTTGTGGGGATCATTTTGGCAGCCATCTTGGATTCTTATATTACAGAGATGCAGTGTACATGAA
>NMRB01000983.1:10429-50927 GCA_002633025.1 Notospermus geniculatus | reverse complement strand
CCCAGATTCCTCATAACTGATATGTACCTCCCTCTATCATTAGACTATTATGTCCAACCCAGTGAGCACATGGTCCATGGACCATTTCATTTTCTGCGTTGCGACTTGCTTTACAGCCTGCTACCTGTGATTGAATACAATCGCAAGGAACTGATACCGGTCGCCGACCGATTACCGACTGAAATTGACCACATCTTCGCCATTGGTGGAAATCACGTCTAGCAAGTCCACTACGGCGATCGAGTGCCCAGTTGCAATGCAAGTCGCAACGCAAAATCAGCTTGAAAATCAATGGTGGATTCCTAGCTTAAAGAGGTCGATGGTTAGTTCCATCATCGTTTCAGAGTGCCAAACTTCAGGCTGTATGTACATGTACATGTAGATAACTTTTTTGCTGGCATGTGAAGGGAGATGAGCTCCAGTAACATGAATTTCCTACAAACGTTTTTTCAGCAAGCTTGTACAGCACACTCGAGTCCGTTTTTCAACCAGCCATGTTAAGGTACGACACACTGTCTCGATGTAGAGGATGACATTTAGCATGGAAAAAATGCTGATGACTTTGTCAGTGGTTGATTAGAACAAATCCCTATATAATTCTCCGCCAGCTGCGCCAAGATGTTCATTCGCAGTTATCACCCGCTCAGTCCTGCAAAGGTATACCCTAGTGTTCAATTTCTTCATCAATTATTAAATGGCAGTATGGCATTTCGAACGTACTTTTGAAAGAAGGTTCCAATATTTGAAGATCATCTTGAGACAGGGACATGATACTTGCTCTGAGAAAGCGTCATGGTATGAAACCCTGCCACGGATGTGAATACAAGCTTGCTATTTTGATTGGATCTTCTCAGCCCCTGTTATTGGACGTGACTGACAACGTGTGATCTCTGTTTCGTTTTTAGCCCGCTTGGCCGCAAGGCCCAGCAGGGCTTATGCTGTGGTTGGGGTCATTTAGTGGTGGTCTGTCGTGCGTCCGTACGGCGGTACGGCGGTACGGCGCTTCATCCGTAAACTTTTGGTTTGTTAGCGCTCTAGCGCCTTTATTTTTTGACGAATCTTTTTGGTCTTCGGTGGGTCTATATATAGGCCTAAGATCTAGGTCGAGTTCGATTTTGAGCACGATGGGATTCCTATTTTGGCCTCCAGGGGGCGTTTTGTGAAGAATTTCAAAGGGCTATATTTTGATAATGGTTTGAACTATCATGTTGAAACTTTGATGTTTGTACCTAAATGGCTTTTATGGGGTTGCTGATGATTCCCACCACTGTGCTTCAAGCCAAGCGGGCACAGTGCCATTGGCACTATTTTTCGAGGGTGACAAGTTCTCATTGGTTCTCATGATCTGCATTCCACTGCAGAAAAAGTCTGCCCTCTCGGCTCTAGTTTTCTTCCTGTGTTCAACTCCAAGCTGGCTAATGATTCCATAAGTACTTTTGTAGGTAATCACAGGGATCAAAGTTCATTTTCTGAAAAAGCAGATTTTGGTCGAACAGGCCAAAAAATCAAGTCGCACACAATGCAAAATGCATTAGGACATCAATTTTTTTGGTCGCACAGAGCAAAATCCAGGTCGCATTTTAGACCAAAAATGGTCATGAACTTTGAACCCTGAATCATGGTCGAGGAAACACAAGGCCCTCTTGTTTTTGCATAAAAAATCTACATGACTCCAGCCATCATGACTGCAAAAGACCACAAGGCAAAAACATTTTGAAGCCATGCTGGCATATTATTTCATTTTCTTCTGAACATGCAGAACTTTTTCTTGAAGATTTTGAAGCAACTCCACTTTTCCTCTTCCGACTCGTAAGTGTTTTTCATCCTTCCCAAGCAGGAAGTCATGTTGATGAAATAATGTTGACATCTGTGGGAGTGAAGTAATCCTTCAGAGTTTCAAAAAAAGGAGCGGGTTGATGATGTTGCTGACTCAAAACAAGCACACTCAGAAAGCCGAGTGCCATACATGTAGCTTTGGGGTCAAACATTCAAATCTCTGCTTCCCTCAATAAAACGCAGGCCCTAATAAATGTTGTTGAGCAGGTTCAATTTGATAGGCCCTACCGTCCTCCCACAGCAGGGGTTTTACCTCGCTCCTCTTCACGAGTATATGAAGAGGAATGAGACCAAAGCCCTGTTGTGGGAGGATGGACCCTACTGATCGTTTGAACCTCACTAAAAGAACACCTTTGGACTAATACATATGCTGTTCTTAATTGAGAGGTGTCCTTATTACACTGGTCTAAAAGAAAATTGGAATGACCTTTGGCTCTGAACCTAAAGCTTCTGGTGGTTCCGCTCCGCCCAGTCCTTTTCATTTGTTGGTGTTGCATGGCATTTCTGCACTCGGACAAATTACTATTGATTGGAAGCTTTTAGTACATGAGCAATTTCTCTCAACACATTGATGTGACTTGTCAATTAGGCTAAATAGATATCCCGGGCTGGAGGAGGATTTTCTGTTCAATCATTTCATTAAAGAAAACTCTGGCGACATGGAATTGCTATTTTTGACAGAGAACAAGGTGATATTGCTCGGCAGGAAATTACCTAAAGTAACAACAACAACAACAAATATGGCTCCCATGAATGTCGCATTTAATGCATAGTCCTTGTCAATTTAACACTATTTTTAGACAACAAGCATTGCTGCCTGAGATGGAAAACATCTCATCTCAATGAAATACCCATGAGCATCAAAGCATGGGTAGGCTACAAAGATGTCTTCAGCAGGGTCTGGGGTTGGGTTAGAGGACAATTCGTCCTCGGACAATTCATCCCGTAGGACATTTCGTCGAATTGTCCATGGGGACAAATTGTCCAGGGATGAATTGTCCTTGGGGATGAATTGTCCTTGGGGACGAGTTGTCCTATGGGATGAATTGTCTGGGGACGAATTATCCATAGGGACGAATTGTCCAGGGACGAATTGTTCTAGAGCCCTGGGGTTGATGCTGACTTCTTATCCTTTAATAAATTGGATGTGATTTAGATCCAGGACATTGACCCTTTATGCAGGAAGAAACCAGAATGTGGAGGGAAGCCATTTACTGTACGTACATCAAAGAGGGTTGCCTAATTCAGCATACCGTACGGAAGAAAGTTGTAATTTAGATTTGAACCAACAGTCTCGGAGTTCATAGGCATTTAATGTGTTTCAACTGCAAGATTTTGCAGCTATTATCGTTTCCATGACGTAATTTCAACAATGGTCGCCATTCCTGACGTCGCCATCATGACGCAAAGCCGGGGGCAAAATGCATTGCTGATGTCGTCCTATGGTGCAAAGCCAAGGAGCAAACTGAAACCAACAGAACGAGTGCATTGTGGAAACGATGAATGGGGATCCTAGCTACAATAGAGGGCAGCACACCGAAACCAGGTCCTAATACAATGGATACCTTTTGTCTGGGAAATTGATCAGGGCTGGGATGTCAGTTTCATTTCAATAGTTTTAACCACTAGTGACACCTATTGAAAAAGTCGGCTGGGATCCCCATTGGGGTGTGGTGTAGTGAAATCGGAACCCAAAATTTGATGGGTTAGAATTTCACATGTTCTTTTTAAAGCCCAATTAATGTAAATTCCCCAGGTCATCATGGTTTAAGCATGGTAATAATACAGATAATAAATATGCCCAATATGAGACATGGAAGGAAGTCTTTTATGTTTCATTGACTAAAGTGTGGTCGACTTCATTCACGGTCGCTTGTGTCTTATCATATTTTTGCGGTTTTTATCAAGGAAACTGCTGCTGCTGTATTACGTGATGAATCTCATTAATTCTCCACACAGTTGAGCAACTCATAAAGAATCCATGGGAAATGATAACTCCCGTATTGCTTTTTTCTCACGGAGAATCACCCAGGGGGATGGGTGTGTTTCCACGAAGGTAGCCTTGAACATATTGGCACAACTCTGCGTGGAATATCTTCCTAATTTCATTTCACGAGATCTGATTAAGCTGTCAGAGTAGAAAAATACATCGTCACGGAGTAAATTTGTTTGCATGCGTGGCAGGTTCTTGGTGTAATTAATCTTTAGCCAGGCGCCGAGTTTCTACGTCCGGTACACTACGCTCTGCGGTTTCGTGATCCGGTTCGATTAGACGAACCAGACGTTATTTTCGCCTCGCTCAGAAATTCACATTAATCAGATTGAGCTCGGTCGCATGGCATATAATGATTTGCTCGATCATGGGTGGAGAACCGTGGTGTCCAAACAAGTTGGATATTTCTAGTCATGTTCCTGACTACGTTTGATCCCTCCGTGATGCTGTGTTGTTGATTAAACTTAATAAAATCATTAGCTGATGCAATAATCTGCCATTTGATTGTCTGGCATATAAAGCTTGCTATTTTTCTTTAGCGAGTTTAGAAATGATATCATGTATAGATTGGTAAAAATGCTGTAATATTGCAGTATGTTTATTGCACTTTATCAAGAGAACATCACCAGGTGACAGTTGAGTTTATGTTAGATAGCATGCAGTTCAAAGTATCTCGACATGTGAGTATGATTTCTAAGGTTGCTTTGTTTCATCGAATCATATACAGTATGTTGAACAATTGACCTGCCTTCCGCACCGCACACCATTGGCGTACCATATGCAGCATCATGCGCTTATCGTCCTCGTATCTTCTGGAGACGTCGCGCGCCGTCGTGGAAGTAACGCAGTGAAGACATAACGTCATTCGTCCCTAGTGCGTGGACGCCACGCAGAAGAGACGCATGACGCACCCGTACCATACGCAATGAACTGACGTCCGCAGAAGGTATGCGGATAAAGGTAGGTCAATTGTGCAACGTACTGTATCGTACAGGGGTATAAGTTGGCTGGTGTGGGGTAGACTGATGTAGGTACCGGAACTGATCTCTTTTACTCGACACTTTGCACACAATAGAAAGGTTTCCCGAAAGAAAAGCTGAAAATATTTGTCTCAGGAAGTTAAGAATCAGTACACGCTGCAACAATGCAGCATTATCTTGGCTGTGATAATGGGAAAGGAAAGGAGCAGGTTTGCAGCATGTACTGCAAAACTGCTCTTTTCAAGTATCAAAGAAGCATATGCTACGAAGCCACTGCACCTAGCTGGCAGCAGTGATGGAACAGATGTCCCCAGCTAGGAGCATTCAGGAACCATTGCTTTACTGCTGCTCATTGTGTGGAGGTGAAGTATATTTCCAGTAGTTTTGGAGTAGAGTCTGCTGCAAAGGAGCATTGGCTCTTTTGAGAAGCTTCTTTTGAGAAACAGAATTCCTGCAGATTCTGTCACGCTACTTCTACCAAGTTTCAAATTTGCTTTGCCTGAGAGTTCCTTTGTATTACTGACCTTGTCATTTTCACTGCCATGAAGAATAAACCGGTGGTCACTTGCCGTGGCCAGTGTCCGGAAGTAACTCGATTTACCTTGCCCGGTCCATCATGTGACGCTAATGGCCGACAAGACTGCTACATTAGTGGGATGATGATCGTTGACATCCACCTCGGAATGTATAGTTCATCCATATTAGGTTGTGAAAAGGAGAAATTAACATCGACAAGCGGACTAAAAGCATTGGAAATACCTGTTCCATCTGCTCTTATCAAATTAGGATTGCAGGCCTCCCACTGTTCCTATAATTCCTATATTTCCTATATTTTTAAGATTTCGCTCCTCTAATTCCTATATTCCTATAATTCCTATATTTCTTCAATTTTGTCCTATAATTCCTATATTTCCAGTCTGTCCAAAAGTGAACAAGTGTATTTTAGCCTTTTAACTACTTCAAATTGATTTCTATGCAGGGGGCGGGGTTGTCCTCCTTTGTAACGTGTTGTCTTCTTTCTCTTTTCCTTTGGGCAGGTGCGGATCCAGGGGGGGCCCTGCTCACCACCACCAATTTTTTTTTCTCAATACGGTAATTTGCGACAATAAGCAAAAAAAACGCAAGAATACAGCTTCTGTTTTGATACTGAGATGCCAGGAAATCGCATCTACTGCCTTCCAGATTTCAAAATTTTCTGGGGGAGGCCCCCCAGACCCCCCCTTGGTGCAGGCATCTTTGGCGCCTGGCGGCAACAACCGCCCTCGGCAGCCCTGACCCCCTCTGCCAAAGATCCTGGATCCGCACCTCTTGCGACAAATTTTCTGATGATGAATTATCCTTTGGGACGAATTTTCCAGGGACTAATTATCCAGGGATGGATTTTTCTCAGGGAGGAGTGTTCCGGAGACTGATTTTCTGGGGTCGAATTATCTGGGAACGAATTTTCCTAGAGCCCCAGTACAGGCATACATCAAAGAAATTGAAGAAAACTGAATGATTAGTCAACTGAGGAAGGGACATTATAAGCAGTATACTCGTACTCTTCATGTTAAAATTCCTATATTTTCCCTATAATTTTGGCAAATTGTTCCTATAATTCCTACAATAATTTGCTTGGAAGCTGGTGGGAGGCCTGGGATTGTTAACCCTTTTCACTGTCATAAAGGCCGAAAAAATTGGTAGAGACCTGGAGTGCCCGCATAGAAATTCTGCTAGTGCTTTAACAGCCTATCGGTGTTAAAATGCATGGAAAAATGTGCAGCACTATCAGAGATTGGCTCTGCCAGCACTAGCGGAGTTTCTATGCGGCCACCCCAGAAATCAACCACATAGGTGCTTGGAAAGGGGCTGTTCATTTTCGTCACTTGAGGAATCTTGAGTTGTGATCCTTGGGAAAACGGAAAAAGCTATGCACTTGCATACTGCAAGAATTATTTGTTGTGCTGTACAGAATAATCGCTGCAATTTGCAGCTTCATAGCTTTCTCCATTTTCTCAAGGATCACAACTCAGATTCCTCAATTGGCGAAAATGAACAGCCCCTATCTGAATGAGTACATGTACTTTCCAGTGGGTTAAGGGTGATAGGGTATGTGATAGGGTTTCTGTAAGATTTCACCATTTGGTATTTGGTGAAAGGGGACTCTAACCTTATGAAATTATAACCATTTAAAATTCATATAGCATTTAGAGCTTCAGTCAGAATGCATGATGGTCGAAAAAAATATGCTTTAGTACTTCGAGCACATAAATTCCTGACAATTATGTTATTTTCAGGCCTCAGCAATGTATTACCAAGAAAATATTTTGCCGGTTTGTGAACAATCCTTGTTAATAGTTCTCTCAAGGGTTGTTGAGAAGCACTTTGTACATAGTGAGGACCAACCTATATGTCACTGATTATAGTTTTAAATGGTGCGGTTGGCCTAATTTGCCCTCTCATTTTCTCTCTTCAGGATATAGATGCTGCCGTTAATTGCGTGAAGTTTTCAACGGTGAGTACATATTTTGTATCATAATTGATATATTTTATTCTTCCTGTGCCCTCATCGTTGGCATGTCATGAGGAGATTTGAGGTGAAATGGTTTGAAATGTTGCTGAAAAGTTTCCTGCAGATCCTTCACATCTTGTCAGAAGTTAAATCGGACAGCAAAAATTCTGTTGTTAATTAATATTAACCCTTAAAAGGCCAGAGGTGACAATGATCGACAACAGAGGGCTCGGAAATCACAGTTCTACCACTTGTCCTCAGTTGGCGCAGTGATCACTTACCACTGTGTTTTAACTGTAATGTTTTTCAGCAATTATGGAACATAGAATAGAATTGCCATTTCATTTTAAGTCGGATATTAATGATGAGAAAATCTATGATGACCCATATTTCTTAATAACCTATTGTGATTAACATTAATTAGAGTTCACAAGTGCCTCTCAGCTAGGCCCACTTGAGTGTTGTGTGTAAAATCATTTAATCAGTGTAAAAAATTTTCTTGCCTGGCCAATCAATTTCTATCGAAGCCAAGTGAGTGGTTTTGAAATTGTAATTCTTCGTCTCTATGCATTGGGTGGAGTCTAAAAAACGTTTAAAACTACCACATCTGGCGAGATCTGATGGCATTAGAACCGAAGGAACTATACCTTTTGATTTATTCATTGGAAATCCAAAGGGGATCTCAGCAAACTAATGGAAGTCAGCAAACTAATGGAAGTTTGCTGGAAGGACCAGAGAGTGATTTCTCCATCCCTTCCAGATATAAGACTGGCTTCTATAAGATATGATGAAGATGAATTACTCCCATGGGTGTCATTTGGTGATCCGCCATAACGTATGATAGTGGGATGACTCTTGGATGTGCGATATTATCTGTTAGGTGTGAAACAGAAGGTACAGTAGGACTTAGATTGAGGCACCAAGGGGAGTTCAGTTTGGTGCCCTTTGAGTCCACCTATCGTACTGCCAACTGACAGTAACACTCTCACTATGGGAAGGTTTTCTTCAATTTTGATAAAGCTTTGTCATCGCCACTGCTGGCAAAATTTTCCCAATATTTGTAACATCTCAAGCAGTCATGGCAGTACATTCTTTTGACCCGTCTACTGGCCAACAAACTACAGCAACATTTGTGCAACCTGTTGGAACTCTTTTCCCTAATACACATTCAACAACATTTGTTGTTACTCTGAATGTTGGAAAAAAATGTTGGAATGAAAAAATGTTTCCAGTGAACACAGACCTTCATGTATCCTTTACAAAAGTGCTTTTTCTTGAGCAAATATTGCGCATTTTCCTTAATTGCTGGTTTCACATTCATTGGTGACTGAACTGAAACAGGGATTGCGCTAGGCTGAAATTTTCTTTAGCCACAGTAATGGAAATGCATTGGATCACTCTGGATTCCTTTAGCCACTGATGTGGATTTTCATCATTTTCCTGGTCGTTTTCAAAGATTTCTACCCATTTTGGGTCGTGGCTTAATGGTAGCGCAATCCCTGCCTTCCTAGAGATTGGCGACTCTTTGACCGATGTGTCAAGTGGGGGGAAGTCCCATTTAGAGCTATGATGAATGTTCCATTCCTTAGACATGTTAGATCACGTCCTTGCCCCTGCCACCCTGTCATTCCCAACACTCTGACCATTTCGTCCGTTGGTTTCGTCTACCATATTGATCTCGATCCATCGATAACCTGCCACTTCCTCGCGAAAGATTCCCAGGCGTCACCTGTTCGTCGTCATCCTGATGGATCACAGTTCAGTTCTCGTCATTTAATACCGATGAGTACAATAGATAACGATCTTATGATTTGGTGATGGATGAAAATCTGTGGATTAGAAACTAAAGGCGGCGACAGATGAGGAATGTAGAGCGATGCAGTTTGTATTGTATTTTTTGCCCATTGCGTCTAATGATCAGCAGTAGTTCTTGAAAATACATGGAAAGCTGTTGTTACATGTCACATACCCAGGGTTCTGCCGCTGCTGGTCGGTGCCGGACGGCCCCGTCCAGGATGCAGAAATGCCAACTGGCACTCGGCCTAAAGAGTATTTTCCGACCATCAGAACTAATGAAGTGTGCCACGAGAGATGCACACTTCCCAATTTCCTTTCTGTTCCCATTCACCAAATGTGCTTCCCGGTGTGGCTTCCTGACACAATTCTGACCAACGACGACAACAGTGGGCTGCCAAAGTTGCAATAGAGTGGATCGTGGTCATTTTGACGCCAAATGAGCTTATTATTTCGACTCTCAGGTGCCAGGAAATTGCATTTCAGCAAGTCTAGATTTCAAATTCTTCTGGGGGAGGGCCCCCACCCACACCCCCCATTCCGACCGGCACTCGTTCAGTCCTGGGCAGAACCCTGCATACCTGCTAGTCTGTCCCTCCCACATGTGTCACATTGACATCTACACGTATCTAATGTAGGAATCAAAACTCCTGTGAGATTCTGTGATGTTACTTAATTAACTTGATGGTCACCCCACACACATGCTTGCTGTCATTAGTCCAAAATGTTGCAGTGAGTGATCCTGTGACGTTTATCTTCTTTGACTACTGCCTGACTGCAGCAGTGAAGAAACAGTTCAGATGAGCCCTATTTATCTCATCCCTAGAGGATGGTACCATCATCTACATGTAGTTACTGGTTCTCTCCTTGCTTACCACCGAAAACAAGGCAGTGGACGTAACGCAAACTTGGAGCAACACCTGCTCTGCCCTACCAAAAAATTAGAGAAATGCTAATCATGAATGGCCCGTATTTTAGAATGCTCCTCAACGTAAAAGAGTTGTAAAGGAGTTGTCCTCCTGTTGAGAATAATAGCCTTGAGGAAGTCCTTTACGTTGAGGAACTCCTTTACGTTTACGTTGTCCTCCTGTTGAGGACAATAGCCTTGAGGAACTCCTTTACGTTGAGGAGCATTCGAAAATTCTGGCCAGACTTTTGGAAAGCAAATGGGTCTCGTCAGTCATGACGTAAAACCATCTTCTCACCCTCTCCCCACCCTATAAGGATTACATTGTACCTCCCTCAGCCTCCAAGTAGCTGGATTAGGAGCACAATGAGTACATTGTGGGAAAAACTTTTTCCTCCTCTGTCCAAAAAAGAACACTTCCACCTCATCCTTCAGAAGAAATCTGTGGCGATGACTCTAGGTTCACATTGTCTGCCCTCACAAACATCTCCACAGAAATGGCCAATGTAGATGGAATCCTTTGTAAGTGATATTAATGGCGATTCCATGCTTAGACTTCCAAATGAGGGATATCGCCATTGTCGTAATCTTCATCTCTTGATCCCACTTTCTGGGCTTGACCTTTCCTGGTCGCTTTAAAAGTAGCATGACCATCTTTGAATGTCCAGGTTTTTTCGTGTGCTAAGTTAGGAAAATGTGGTCTTAAGGTATTTTTATTGACATTTCATGCATTTAGATCAAAGATGCTATATCGGTTGCATTTCCTTTGGGAAACAGACAAGTGTCCTTGTCATCATCTCTTCTGGAATCATACAGTATATATTTCAAGGTTCTAACATTTCGCCCATTAGGCTGTCTCCACATTGCCTGATATTCGTTGGTGGTAGGTAAAGCAACAAGTGCGTGGAAGGATGAAAAAGTACAAGATTTGTTAATCGTGCACTTTGATTGGTCAGATTGACATCACATGACCACTTTACGGATAAAGTACCCTTTATCCCGTCCAAATGGCACAATGATGCGAGGAGATATTGTTTTTTATGGGGATAACATGTTCTTTGGCATAATTCTCTGTTCCCAAATATCTCGTAGGAGATAGATATAGAAAAAGTTATCAGATTTCAGATTCTCTCTGTTTGTTACTGGTTTTGGCCAAAGGGGAGGTGTGTACCATTGATGTCAATGGTTTTGTCAAACTTTCCCCTTTGTTTTCTTCTTTTGTCCCTCGAGATATCTCCTTTATTTCATGAATTTCATTGTGGCTTTTCGCAGTGATGATGATGAAAGCCAGGAAAGTCTCTGTAGTTGCTGATGAAAGGGAGTACACAGTTTGATTGATTCACACTATCAAACTTTTGATCACATTTTCTGAATTGGCCAATTTATAAAAGGTCAATGGCTTTGATATGATAATCTGGGATTAAGCCTAAAAATGAAATCTGAGGCCATTCTAAGTGAGGCCACATTTCTGGGTCGATATTCATATTAAACATGACACTTATCCTTTGAGACAAAAGATAAGTATCACACTTTGATTTAAAAATCAAAGTGTGATACTTATCTTTTGTCTCAAAGGATAAGTGTCATACTTAAGNCTTCATCTCTTCATCCCACTTTCTGGGCTTGACCTTTCCTGGTCTCTTTAAAAGTAGCATGACCATCTTTGAATGTCCAGGTTTTTTCGTGTGCTAAGTTAGGAAAATGTGGTCTTAAGGTATTTTTATTGACATTTCATGCATTTAGATCAAAGATGCTATATCGGTTGCATTTCCTTTGGGAAACAGTAAGTGTCCTTCTCATTATATCTTCCGGCATCATACAGTATGTAGGGGTATTTCAAGGTTCTAACATTTCACCCATTTAGCTGTCTAACATTGCCTGATATTCGTTGGTGGTAGGTAAAGCAACAAGTGCGTGGAAGGATGAAAAAGTACAAGATTTGTTAATCGTGCACTTTGATTGGTCAGATTGACATCACATGACCACTTTACGGATAAAGTACCCTTTATCCAGTCCAAGTGGCACTATGATGCGAGGAGATATTGTTTTTTATGGGGATAACATGTTCTTTGGCATAATTCTCTGTGCTCCGTAGGAGATAGATATCGAAAAAGTTATGATATTTCAGATTCTCTATGTTTGTTACTGGTTTTGGCCAAAGGGGAGGTGTGTACCATTGATGTCAATGGTTTATTGATGTCAATGGTTTTGTCAAATTTTCCCCCTTGTTTTCTTCTTTTGTCCCTCGAGATATCTCCTTTATTTCATGAATTTCATTGTGGCTTTTCGCAGTGATGATGATGAAAGCCAGGAAAGTCTCTGTAGTTGCTGATGAAAGGGAGTACACAGTTTGATTGATTCACACTATCAAACTTTTGATCACATTTTCTGAATTGGCCAATTTATAAAAGGTCAATGGCTTTGATATGATAATCTGGGATTAAGCCTCCTAAAAATGAAATCTGAGTCCATCCTAAGTGAGGCCACATTTCTGGGCCGATATTCATATTAAACATGACACTTATCCTTTGAGACAAAAGATAAGTATCACACTTTGATTTAAAAATCAAAGTGTGATACTTATCTTTTGTCTCAAAGGATAAGTGTCATACTGAAAGTAGTTTTATGAATATGGGCCCTGAAATCTGTGATGCTTAGTTTTGAGCGATGCAGATTGGGTAGGACACGGCAATGTGCCCTTACCCACCACTACGATTTTTAATGCGTGTTCGGCACATTAGTGAATGTCACATTGTGCAATATGAATTGACAGTCATTATCTGTTCAGTGATTACGACTGCGTGACCACCCATCTCATTCTTTCACTCCCCCACGGTCATTACGACGCCATCATGCTGATATCAGCTCCCTGACAGATGGTGGGTATTAGGCCACTAAATGAGTGGCGCTGGGCTAATACCACAGGATATTGCTTCCTACGCCCGAATTGTGACGGCGTGTTTATCGTGAGAGCCAGGTCGGTCAGCCGAGGCTCAATATTCACGCCGATTCAGGCGTGGACACGGCCGGTTCAATAATTGACCATTGATTCCTGCCAATGATATAAACAGTCAGGAAGGGGATAATCGCCCATGATGACGTCCCGTAATCTACAGCGTTGTAATTATGATTTATTGATACTGTGGGATAGATACGTGTATGCCCTGTGGACTCTACGAATGTTCCGGATAACTGGTCGGCAACGAACATAGGAAAGAATGCTGACCACCGGTACTGTACTGTCTGGGCTGTCATAACTCATCCATTTCGCCAGGCTATATTGCTAATAGTTGCAGTTCGTCTCCTGGGACAGCCTGATCATCAACAGCTATCCGTCCGACAACAAGTTTAGTAAGCTTTATTGCTGTTGCTGGGTATGTGGTTGGTTTTGGATGTGGCAAGTTGTTAACTCTTTGTAAATATGTCTGTTGTTTTTGAAGGAAGGCTGAAGAATGAATGGACTCAGCCTGAGGATGGTGCTGATGAGGTTTAATTGGTCTGATGGTGTCTTGGTGGCCAGCAGGTCTGTTGTCTGCATCTAGTCCAAACAAGGCCATCGACTGCGTCTTTATCCTTGTCCCAATCATGTCATCTTTTGCATTAACTCTTAAATTATAAATGAATCTGACCCCTACTTGACCCCGCCTCCGAGCCAATCAGAACTCGTGAAACAAATCGCCATTCGGCAGTTTCTCTCCTCTTCCCGCACACATTTGTAGCACGGATTTTGATTGGCACGTCGATTTGCCTTCGCACATCGATGACTGGCTGAGGCTCTGAGCTCCTCAGAGGCGGGAAATGTGTTGGATTCAAACCAGGACGTCAGGCCAGATGGTGAGAACCAGGGGCGACCGCCACGAAACTACGATAGCACTAACAGGGCCTAACAGAGAAATTCTGTAATGGTAAAAGCCATTGCATACCTCTCTGTTAGGCATTGTTAGTGCTATCGGAGTTTCGTGACGGCCCGCCCAGATGGTTATCTGTTGATGATAATGAAACCGCTACCTGCAAGTGCAATATGGGAATTTATTGCCAACACTGCACTTGGGGTCCCAAATAATAATTCTTTTCATTGAGAAATCGACATAGGAGGTAAGATGAATGGTTTTCAGTCAAAGACTACAACAGCAACACCTAATCTATGTTGGCCAGAAGTTCCCCACAGACTCGATTCCTTGCTGATAAAGTCTGTCGCTTTATCACGGCAACATCATCCCATCATTCGCCTCGTTCTGTCCAGCGCTGCTCAGGTTTATGAATGCTTGCAATGCCATCTACGAAGGCAATCAGATTGCTTGCTCATGATTGCCATGCAAACATCAGAATCAAATGTTTCGAGTGGGTCCTTATCGCGTTCCAGGGAAGGAAAGCAGCCCTCACTGCGGCTAATTATCTGTGTATTTCTGTAATCAAAGAGAATATTCGCGAAGAGGTTTATGCAACTTCATCATGTTCATGAGATTTTGTACAAACTACCAATTCGTGAGAGGCAACTAGTCAACAATTTTGTATATTGGTCTCTGCGACAATTTGTATATTGGTCTCTGCTCGTTGAAATTCTGCCTGGAATTAATTAAATTTCACTTGATGCTGTTGACTCAGTCTAATTAAAGTGCTGGTTGATTGGCTCTGGCGGGCAATTGAAGTCAATTTGATGCATCAGATTGATACTCGCCTCTGTAAAGTATGTAAATTCAATTAGGTTCCTGAGGATGTGATGTTGTAATTTGAGAACTGTTCTAAATTGACGAGGCATGGAAGTGGCATAATGTTGAGTTTGTGGTATGCGATGAGGTGGATTGGTATGCAGAATGATTGTTGTCACTGAACGCAACAATTGTTCTGCATACCAGTCTACCCTCTTCGCATACCACAAACTTACGTTATGCCACTTCCATGCCTCATCGATTGTCTGTCAAGTAATTTGAACGATGATGGCTTGCCTGTAAATTCACGACTTTCATCAGGACTTGGGTGCTGAGATCCACTTTAGTTGATCCGCAAAGGTCTGAACAGTACTGCCACTGTTTATTGGCCATGGTACCTGGTGGTACTGAGGCTGAGAGTACATTCACGCGAATTTCTAGCGATATGCCAAGCCGCAGCCATTGTTTCCGTGGCGTTGGTCATGGACATAGGATGCAGCATCGCACCGCTTGAAATTCGCGTGAATGGATTCTTAGCCTAAGTCACCTCCTGGATCCATATGGTCCACATGCTCTTAGCTGACGATGGTCCTGAACAAGGAGTAGGCAAGGGCTCACAAGGAGAGAGAGAGGAGAGTTGAGGTTTAAGTGTTCACTGTCTCAAGGGCTTTCTGTAAGCTACCTTTTGATTGGTTAACATGTTTCTGAACGACCAAAGGGTGGGTGGCTGCGTCTATAACCCGCAGCACACATCACCACTTTCATTGCTCATACAGGTAGTTTTCGTGGTCGCCACGAAAATGGCCAAGTGTGCTGTGGCCGGCAACAACCACTCACCACGGAAATTCTGTGGTGACCACGAGTTGCCGAAAATCAAACCGGTTTGATTTCTTACCACGAAAATTGCTCGTAGTTGCCAGTTGTGGTGATGCGTGGCAATCAATCAGCAGCACACTGAGTGGTGACGTCTGCTGTAAACCGGCAACCGCCACAAAAATTGCCGACCACGAAAATTGCCTGAACGAGCAACGAAAGTGGTGACGTGTGCTGCTAGCTTATGATCTTTTCCCTTTGGGAAGCTAGGTCATGGTTTGTCGTCTTAAAGTACATGAGCGTACACCATGATTGGTGATGATCCGTTTCATTTTAACTGCCTCCCCATAAAAAAGTTTATAGTACGATGATCGATGCTTCATAATTTGTTCCCTGGGTACCAATCAGTGATGAACCGAACTCCCCATCAAGATCGAATCACGCCTCAGTTTCACGCTTGCAATACCATAAGCAAAATGTCAGTGATGTATGGCTGGGTTCCACGTCCGTGTATTCCGATCATGCTCGAGTACTAACTTGGCAGCTAAATTACTGCCGACGTTATTCCCAGTAGAAGGACGCCACGCCTGTATTATTCATGGCATTCGTGCGCAATCGCTCGAGTCTAGCAGGGCAATAGGAAGAGGGATTCATCAACACTACGTGGTAATTCATAACTCGCCTTGTGCCGATAGTTTTTCTTGTGCTTATGAGCGTCTCATTCTTCATGGCTGATTTATACTCATGTCCTATGGCAATATGAATAGACACGGTGTAGTCTGCCCTGGAAGAAAATTTTCAGACCCACATGATGCAAGTTCTCAACCATCTCAGGGTCAATACACTCCTCTCGCAGTGTTTTGTTTCGCTCCGTACCTACGCTTCACAAACCACTGCTTCGAATGGGCGGTATTCTGCCGATTTACCGCCAGATGGCACCACTACGGTCCAAACAATCAGCGCCCGCCATCAGGCTGCAACTGAGCAAAATCCTAAAATACTTTCTCCACCGCGGCAGCGGGAACAGTAGTGGTGCCATCTGGCAGTAAATCGGCAGAATCCCGGCCATTCGAAGCAGTGGTTTGTGAAGCGTAGGTACATGTACGGAGCGAAACAAAACACTGCGAGAGGAGTGTAAGGGTCAAGAGCTTTTCCTCCATGTTCACTTGGGTGCCATAATAAAAGGAGTCGTCCTCCAGAAATTTCGCAAATTTTCGACCCCAACCAGGGTCTTCTTCAGGCTGGCACTTTCAAGTCGAGCTACATGTACCAGAAGTGTAATCACTTGGATGCCAGGGGCCATATTCATAAAACCTTGCTAGGCCAAAGTTACTTGCAAAAGTGCCCCGGTTTATACAGGCCAAATGTACACAACTAGCAACCAACTATGTAAGTTGGCAAGGTTTTATGAATATGGCCCCAGGTCCTTAATTGTGCTAGGATATGACGTTATTGCCACAAACACATTGTCATGCAACGCTAGAAAACCGCATCATAACGTCACTTGTGACAAAAACCCATGGCATAGGCTTTAAAATATCGAAATGCCAACTCCTGTTTCCTGATGATCAGGAAGAAAATTGTCATGTCCTTTGTTGTTAGAATGAGGTGTTTGCAGTCTATGCCTGTCCATAAGGCATCATAATTCCTGCTGATGTGCACATCAGAAATTGGAGATGAATGCAAGGCTGGTGTTACGTGAGCTCTCAGCGGAGATTCAATGGAAGCTCTTGTTGCTTCAGTTGGCGTCAGTTGTTCTGCCTGCTCGAGGTTTTGCCAACTACTTAGTGCACTGCTACTGTATTTGGCGCTGTTCCAAACACAAGTTTTCCCTTGCTGGCCACAAAACAAGGATATCAGTTTGGACAAACAGCAGTATATTCACGTCTGTTTGGCCACTTGAACCAAATATCTGTGACGAGACTTCGACAAAGTTCTGTCCTGACAGATTTGTGTGTCTGGTCAGTCACTTGGGCCCTATACACCGATTTTACATCTCACACGATCGCAGCGCCCCTGGTAGAATTTTCGACGGCTACTTCCGTTTTCAACCTCACTATCAGGAGTAAGGCAAATATTTCCAAGATCGAGGTTGAAAAATACATGTTGGTTTCCAATACCGCCGCCAGGGATCCATCCCCTGGTGGCGGCATTTGGAACCAATGCACCCAATTCAACCTTGATCCAGGAAAGTTTTGCTCGTACTCCTGGTGGTGAGGTTGAAAACGGAAGTAGCCGTCAAAAATTCTACTTGAGGCGCTGCGATCGTGCGAGTTGTGAAATCGGTGTATTGCCGTGTGGCAGCCTGACTCAGCTAGAACTTTCTCAAATTATGTCATTTCAATTGGGCATTTTTCTTGCCAGACCATGGGAGCTATCTGATGGGAATTGGAGATTACCAGCAAGTGCTGATCCGGACCACCCTGTAATGTGAAAACGGTTCAATCTATTACCCTACTATCTTTCCGTGTGATTTATATTGAACTCCGGGGTCTCGTATCAGACTTGGCATTCTTTCTTTCGCAACCTTTTTCGTTAATGAATTGCCCTTCCAACAGCTATCGTGTGGCCTCCTATTGTTCCTGCTTATTTACTGGTATCTTGACCAGAAGTGCGGAAGAGCTTGCAATAGAATTGGGTCGTGACTTCATCAGGAGATGTGAATGATGTACAAACCAATGTGATAGCTTTGTTGAAAGAGAATGGTCTCAAGTATGTTCCTTTCATTTCCCCTTCTTTGTTGATGTGGCAGGGTGTCATTTGTGAGACATCTGCATACTGGTCAGCACGTCTTGGAATAATGTGTATGTCGGTGCGATAGTTTATTGAAAGAGGGTAGATTGTAATAAGATTGTCACTTTTCTGTTTTTAGCGTGTTCAATTACACTTCCACCGGCCAGGCACTAGCGCTTTCTCAGACATGTGCAGTAGAGGCCAATAAAAGAACGCTGTCGTGTTAGACATGAGTATAAAGTGTCATGGCGGATGCGCTCTGATTGGCTGATTGTCCGCCATGACACTTTACTTGTGTCTAACATGGACAGCGTTTTATTTCTTTTGCATGCTGATGTATGGATGTATGCGAGGGCTGTGTGCATCTACATTCGGAAGTGACATCATGCTCTGCATGCTGGGATACTTCCCGAAGTAACTGGCTCAGGGGGTAGGGTCAGTAGCGCCTGGCGCGACAGGCCCGACTTGGAGAACTTCCGGTAAATAAAACGCTGGCGTGCCAGGTGGTGTAGGCACGAGTAAGTTTTCGAACAGGCTATTTGTGTAGTATCAAATCAAAAGTTTTTTTGGGGGTGCCTTCCCCAATCTCTGATAACAACTCATTTTGTAATCTGATGAAATCAAAGGAGTGCCTTGTCAGAAATGATAAACTGACAAAAAATAATATCATGGGTCTTGCTCCGATAAGTAGATCGCTGTCTAATTGAAAATATCCAATATTGCTGAACAGGAGCGGTATCATAACTGTTATCTATGCTTTATTGGCAATCCCGTATCTAAATGGAGCTACTTTTCATTCTATCCTACTTAGTGATCTTTAGCTCCGAGTCAATTATATGATTTTTCCATTTAATATATTTGATTCTTTTTCTTGATTTGTTGCCATGCTGTTTGCTTTCATGATGAAATACTCCGGTAGAGCAATGCATTGTTGGTGGGAAGACACATTGGACAAGACCCTTGGGATGGAATACATGTAGAAAAAAATACAAGAACAGATGCATTGACAGAGCAAGGTGTCAATGCATGGGGACCCTAGCCCACTGCCTCAATAGGTGTCACTAGTGGTTAAAACTATCGAAATGAAACTGACATCCCGGTCCTGATCAATTTCCCACACAAGAGGTGTCCATTGTATAGGACCTGGTTTCGGTGTGCTGCCCTCTATTGTAGCTAGCCTCCCCATTCTCTACTTTTTCTCGTTCGGTCAGTGTGATCTTCACAATCTTACAAGTGAATCCAGTGATTAAAACTGTGTGGTCAACCTCCGCGTTCAGGTTCATTACTTCTGCATTCCATTGCTCCACGGCTAGATTGGGTTAGACTTTAAAGCCGAGAGCAGATCGACCTTGCGACTGGAAGCAACTGAACGCAACAGTCACTGTCGATATGAGCGGACCGCGCACATCGACTACGACTGGTCATTGCGGCAACAAGTGGAAATCCGGCAACGAGTAGAACATGAGCAACTGGCTGGAACTAGCGGCAACTAGCGCGCACATCGACCTGTTTGAGCAACTGATCAGTTGCTGCTGTTTCCAGCCAGTCGCCCACCACTGCCGGAAACGCCATTGCCGGTAGTTGCTTCCAGTCGCAAGGTCGATCTGCTCTCGGCTTAACTCAGAAACAGTGCCTGAGAAGTTGCCTCATCTGCCATGTAAGGCAATGATATCAGGTGCAATCTTGACAGCAACTTTCCCTGGAAACTTTGTCTTGTCAGACTTCGCAATCCAATGGCAGTTACCCTCCTAGTTCACCACCAGCATCCTGCGTACTGGCACCCAGTATCTTAGAAACAACCCCGTTGAGAAGTTGCCTCATACATCTCCCATGTTGAGACAATATAATGATATCAGGTGCAATCTTGACATCGACTTTCCCTGGCAACTTCGTCATTTGTCGGACTTCACAATCCATGGCAATCACCCTCATATTCACCAGCGCCTCACATATTGTACCCCGTATCTCAGAAACAGCCACTAGACTTGCATTCCTAATGTGACATCTTTGTCCACGCGGCTAGCGATAACGTCGTCTAGAGCCATCAACCGACAAGACATTGCCATAAAATTCATCGTCATGACAGGAAACCACTGATGGGCACTGTGAATCTTCCCTTCGGTTTAGTCTAACAGCTGCATTGTTTGCTAAGCTGAAGCCATCAGGGAATCACCACATATAAACTGTGGGTTGAATCCTTGGTCGTGTCCTTGGCAATGGCTGTTTTCTTGTCTTGCCAATCTAGTGAGGACTCCGCACTCTCACAAACACAACACTTTGTTGGCTCGCTGGATCATCAGTTCGTTGTGTTGGCAATAGCAGTATTGTTGCATGTCCCTCCTAGGATGCATCTTTGGCAATACACGTAGATGTATTCTTGTCTTAATTGCCAGTCCAATCGGGAATTATGGGCTTGCTGGATCGTCACTTGGTTGTGTCATTGAGAGCAGCAGCACTGTTGTCTCTTCTAGGCAGCGTCTTTGGCAATGTAGCTGTATTCTTGTCTGGCCAATCCAGTGGGGAATTATGGGCTTGCTGGATCATAAGTTGGTTTTGTCATTGGCAGTTGTGTTGTGTCTCAGCTACTCTTTGGCAACAGCTGTTTTCTGGTCTTGCCAGTCCAGTAGGGAATTTTGGGCTTGCTGGACCACAAGTTGGTTATGTAATGGTAAAATAGCTGTATTCTTGTCTTGCCACTCCAGTGGGGAATTACAGGCTTACTGGATCATCAGTTGGTTGTGTCATTGGCAACAGCAGTATTGTGGTCCCTCCAAGTCGAAACCAGGGGGAATCACCATCTAATAATCAGTGACTAGTTCGTCCTGCTTATTCGGCAGTGATAGCATTACTTCTCATTTCCAGGAGATGAATAGAAGATGAAGTTCAATTGCAGTAAACGTCTTCTGCAATATTCATGACCAACTTGACACTGCAGCTGATAACGAGTGGTGTCTTGAGCCTAGCCATTTAGAAGCTAATTGAAGTAGATGCTTTTTTGGATTGAAAGACGTAAAAATAGGCAACATCACTGATGGATGCTTCGTGATAAGAGTTCAGCGGGTTTGGGCTGTTGTTGGTGGTGATAGGCAAGCTTCTTGTTGTTTGTTTGATTGTTTGTCAAAGAAAAATCCCTTGCGAGCCCTCTGAGAATTCAGCTGTGCGGTATCTCAGTCACCAGACCTTGTGGAATCTGTTTTGCTTTGGTAGATATCGCTGATTCTCATCATGGGAGCCATGTTGACCGCCATCTTTGGATCGGGGTTACAGTGTTATTTCTTGACATAGCCCGAGCATGTCATGAATAGAAGATGACGATGTCGATTGATCTTAAGAAAGGTTCATATCAGTTCAGAAACATCGGGAATTTAGTTAAGCCCAGGGAGACCAGGTCGTGGCCTTTTTGCCTACTCAGACAGAAAGTCCAGGATTTTCCCTGCATTTTATCAGAAAATTCTTGAATCAGGAAATGGATTTTCAATGGGTTTATCTATACATTTGGTTTTACCGGTATCAAGAAATTTTAGTATCTCAAGGATTAGGAAGGTTTGATGTGAATGTTAAGTTTTGTCTTCTGTTGTCAGTCAAAGAAGCCATCAAATGTGACTTGTGTGTCAGCAAGGTTAGTGAGCTGGTGGCCTTGTTTCCTGAAGTTGAATCAGAGCCAATGGGGTGACAGCAGAATTCTTCTTCAGAGAAAAAGTCTCATGTGTTTATCTGGACGATCTCCATCTTAAGATCTGATGCTGTGTTGTCAAGGGCAAAGATAAGCTCCTCAGCAAACATAAAAATGACAAGTTGTTCTCAAAATCTGGTCTCATATATGACTTCATAATCATCAAAGCAAACAGGGCTTCTGGAAGGTATCATGCTGTCAAGATTTTGCCCATAAGAAGATTCAAGAAGATTGTACGGTATTTGGCCAGGTCAAGATAATCTGCTCCCGCACGAATATCAGCAACGAAGTCATCATCAGACTTTGGTGTTGTATGGGTTGAATGTCGTGTCCAATCAGGGCTTTGCTCTGAGAGGGTTTGTCTTCGCCTTCTTCGTTTGTGCTGTGTGTTCGAGTCAGCAGCGTGGTAGATGTAGAGATGGAATGAAGGAGAAGCAATTGTATTGGATTTTTTTCCATCAGTGCCAAAGCAAAAGCATTATTGGCCCTGATAAGTATTGAAGAGGCCATCTCAAGCTACTTATGTTCCTTACAGGGATGGGTATTCTCTTGCCTTTGCGAAGGAACAAGGTAAGGCACCATTGCTTACTACCGCACACAATGGCCTCTAGGTCAATTGCTTTCCTCCAGTGTCAAAGCCCTCACAGCCACACCCACCACCAGATGCCTGGCAGGCTCTGAGAAGACTGAACTATGACACCCAAACAGCAATTCTACAGGGTGAAAAATTGGTTCGCTTCCCAGCTACCCTGACCCCTGTGGGCTCCTGGTCTAAGGCTCGATTCAAACCCAGATCCCCTGCAGCTGCCACTTGCTATTAAAGCAAACGTGAAACTTGGTTTAATAGGAGAAGCAATCGAAATACTTTGTCATACATGTGATCTCATCACTTTCCCTCTACTTCAAATGAATCAGATCTTATTTCTTAGTTCTGTTACTTAGATGCTGACCTTCAGTTATATCAAGAATTAAGAATATATATATGGGTAATATATTCTTGGTTACTATATATTGTAAGAACATGATATCTTTCCAGACAAATTTGATATTGCTTATTGGATTATTATTTAGTTTATTGAAAATACTAAGATGTCATGTTGTCAGACCTTCCCTCATTATTTGACGGCTAATTATATCCATCTCTTGTCAGCTACTGTGATCAAAGGCCACATCGACTGTGATATAATCACTGAGTTGGCTAATAGACAGATGTGCAGTCGTGATTGACTTCATTAAATCTGGCAACCTACTCATGTGGAGATAGATTGAATCGAGAGCTGAGGGCCAAGTATGGCTATAGACCTTGTGCAGTGGCTCATTATGACATCACTTCTGACCTCACTTCTGACCATGCTGCCGTCCACGACAAAGTGCGCCACGTGTAGATCACGTCATGGTTGAAGCGTTGACGACAAAGTGCACCACGTGGATCGGCAATGTCAATTTGACCGTCAAGACGGCGGATTTTTTCGTGATGACATCATCTGCACATGGTCTATAGCTTTAGACTACAATGTTTTCCAGCTGCACTGCTGAGCTGCTGTGATGATTTTCTCGGTATTCCGTAGAGATTGGCATCATAAAAATCATCCACTTTGCTCAACATCATGGTACAAAAAGAAAAGTGAATCCGATAGATTTTGGATTTGTTGTGGCGTCATTGAAGCCACTTAACATGAACGCCAGCAACTTTTGTGTCATATCTAATCTTTGGTTTCAGCTTGAGTTGTTAAGGTGAAATGCCAAGGTATATTTCGTTGCATTTTCTCGAAGTGTGAAGCGTTAACAGCGAGATGTGACAGCTTTTTAATGGTTAAACATGTTCAACATATACCGGTACCCACCATACCCAGCGACGACCCAAGAAAGCGTATTCGCTTGTATCCATCTCTTGTCAGCTACTGTGATCAAAGGCCACATCGACTGTGATATAATCACTGAGTTGGCTAATAGACAGATGTGCAGTCGTGATTGACTTCATTAAATCTGGCGACCTACTCGTGTGGAGATAGACTGAATCGAGAGCTGAGAACGCCAAATATGGCATTAGCTCTGGACTACATGTACAAAAAGGAGGAAACCAGAGTACTTGGCGAAAACATGCTCTATCAAGCAGGCCTCACATGAGGGTGGTTCTGAGGTTCAGCTCAACCTCAATGGCACCGCCTAGACAGCGTGTTTTCACCTACTTGTGCCAAACCAAACCGCCGTCATTTTGGGCGATTGAGCACGGTTTTGAACCAAGTTGAATCGTCCCTGTGTGAGGCCTGCTTCAGAGAGTTGCCCTGTCTATTACATGAAGAGATCTGACTGGAGATTGAGCATGGAATCTCAGAGGTGACAGGCGCCGATGTTTCCATTGTGCCACTCTGCAGACAGTATTTAGCAGAGGACACCCGCTCGAGAGCAAAACTGATGCCAGTTTTCCAGCTGCGCTGCTGAGCTGCTGTGAGGATTTTCTCGGTATTCCTTTAGAGACTGGCGTAAAAATCATCCACTTTGCTCAACATCGTGGTACAAAAAGAAAAGTGAATCCGATAGATTTTGGATTTGTTGTGGCGTCACTGAAGCCACTTAACATGAACGCCAGCAACTTTTGTGTCATGTCTAATCTTTGGTTTCAGCTTGAGTTGTTAAGGCGAAATGCCAAGGTATATTTCGTGGCATTTTCTCGAAGCGTGAAGCGTTAACAGCGAGATGTGACAGCTTTTTAATGGTTAATTCCCTTCGCTTGGTAAATCCCCCTCCATTCCTGCCATTATTTAGAAATTCATTAATGTTGCAGTGAAAAGTAATTTGTTCTCAAGTTCAATTTGCGTGGTTCACTCAATCTCCTGCACGTGTTTACTTATTAATGAAATCTTGATGAAAACAATTAACTAGTCTCAATTCTTTAGGGGCAGGCATAAATGATGTGGTTTCGTGTTTCAATATGTATTGAAAACTAGTTAATTGAAAGAAAGAACGTAGCATTACTCAATTCCTGCGGGTGTTTCTGGAGTCGAGAATTGATAGATAGTGCCGAAAATGAAATCTGCCTCTACGCCGGAGATAAGTGGCTTTGTGAAGGTGGGCAGCTGTAAAATTCAGCTTTCTTGAAACTGAGCCCAGAAGTGTTTCCATTTTCACCAAGTCAGGCTGTAAGTGAAAAATCGTCCACGTGTAAAATTCTGCTTTTGACTACGTCACATGGGGAAGTTGAAAGCAAAGCACCAATACAACATTGTTGGATTTTAGACAGCCGGTTGAAGACTCCAGTGGTGATGGTATATGGTCATGTCATGAACATAAGGAAAAGGCCTAGCAACTGGAAAAAAGGATGGTCTTGTCAAAGAGAGTCAATATTTTCAACTAAACCTCAAAAAATAATAGGTGCCAGTTTTCCCAATGAACCACTCTTCTTATCAGCAAATCTATGTTCGAATTCCCAGAAGAAAAAATGCATTGAAATGTTTTTCGCTCTTTTGAAGTCAAAGCCAACAGTTCAGCTCGGCCAAAAATCAGCAATTCTACATCAGATCTTCACACAATAGTTCTAATGTTTACATCACATCGCTTCAACAGCTGTGTCATCACATCTTGTCTAATCTCATCTCCGCTCTGTCGCAGCCAGCGGCACCATCCTTTAGAGATCCCCCAATTTTATTTCACCGAACCCGCGGGTTGTGGTCAATACGTCGACACGGCCTTCCATAAAGCTTCCTGAATTGGTGCTTGGGAATTTTTAAGAGAACCGCTTGACGTCTCCGCTTGCTCTCGATCGGAGCCTAATAACCATGTCTTTAATTTCCATCTCACCAATATATCCTCTGTCGTTTCCTGGAGATATGTCAGCCAGGAAGCTCATTAACTGATTTTATTAAAATGCTTCTACATGGCGCATCCCATGCAATTTGGCATTGATCTTTCTACATGTCTGTTAGCTTTTGCTCAGCGAGGCTTTCAGAGAATAATCATATAAAGAATATCATGTTTTCGATTTAATAACTCTTTTCATGAGGTTGACAACGTTGTCACATACATACCAAATACTGTCTTCACACTTGTTTAACCCTTTGAGGAAGATCATACCACACAGTACGATGGTGGTGACCTAGCTCATGGTTGTCTTTGCAAACTCCTGGCCCCGGTGGAAGTACAACATGATAGTTTATCATATGGTCCTGGTGGAAGTACAGCATGATAGTTTATCACATGGTCCTGGTGGAAGTACAGCATGATATTTAATTACATGGCCCCGATGGAAGTACAGCATGATAATTCATCACATGGTCCTGGTGGAAGTACACAATAGTTTATCACATGGCCCTGGTTGAAGTACAACATGATATGTTATCACATGGTCTTGGTGGAAGTACAAAATGATAGTTTATCACATGGTCTTGGTGGAAGTACAAAATGATAGTTTATCACATGGCCCTGGTGGAAGTACAACATGATAGTTTATCACAAGCAAATAAGGAAGATTTTCTCTCTCTGTGAGTGTTATGATGGGCCAAATATTGATAAAATGACATCAACTTCTCAAGGATATGATGGATTATTCTCAAAAATATCCAGTCTTCTCGACCGTTTTTGCTCCGCACACCCAGAGTTAATTCAACACATGAAGAAAATCTGCCGCTGTGCATCCATCTTCGTGTAACAAACGATGATATCAGTAAAGAAATATGTCAAAAACCTTATCGCCATGTTTTCACCCATCATCATTTCTCTGATTCGACTTTTTCTATCGATCGTCCTGAATATCAAATGTATGTGTTATCGGAACTGAATGCCAATGAGGTAGTTTTCTGATAAATCATTAGGAATAAAGATGTGCTTGGACAGTTTACGACTATTAGTGGTCATGATGAGAATAGGTTCATTATAACGGCATGCGTTGGGCATTGTTAAATGGCGATGTGTAATAACATTACTTAATGGCTATTATGTTGTCAGGCAGTGGATCTTCTCCCTAATATGTGCATTGGTCATGTCTCTGTTGATGGATTTATCACTCTGTAGCTTGGAGGAGAATTTTGCTCGCAATGTAAGAAGGATTTGTAATGGTACAACAGCGCTCAGCCGTAAATAGATATTACAATTTTGTCCTTGGCTAGTTGTTGACTCAGCATTTTCTTGTCCATTTGTGTTTCATTCATTCCTAATCCTCTGAAAAGGGCATGAAATAATAACAGGTTTCTAAGGTGAAAGACATAGCTTCCTACCGGACTCGAACCCACGGACCCTCCCAAAAGTCATCAATCGCCAGCACTCAGGGGCAGACACCTTAATCCTCTGAAATCATGTACGTAAAGATGAAGTACCTAGTCCCTATCAAATGGGTATTCATAATTCTCACTTCTTTCCAATGAACCTGTGTGACAGGGTATCTGTTCCGTTCCTGAATATTTTTTCTGTGATATTGATGAAATTGGCTGGGACACAGTTACAAGGAGCAGGTTGTTCAGGGCCGTATTTAGGGGGGGCAGGGGGCAGTTGCCCATCCGGAGCCAACCAAAAAACGTGATTTTCATGTAGATTTGGGGCAAAAAAGGTCTCGCTTTGCTAAATTTGGCCCTATGTTCTGTTGGCAAAAGCATTATAATTGAGATTTCGATGGGTTTAGAAAGCTGCATTATGCTCTACTTTGTAATGACATTTAGATAATTATTCCATTCAATGAATATATTGCTGTTCAACAAGCTGTTTGCAGCTTGATTCACAGGACGCATAAAACTATACAACAAATCAGAAGCTTTTGTTGATGTGCAAATATTCAAAATAATACACAATGCACTCGGAGCATTGATCATGTAATGCAAACTGAGTTCAGGTTGACAAATAAATGATTGCGATAGCTCTGCGATCTGTAAAATCCTGCCGCTGAAATATCCAGAAGCGCTTTCATCACCAGTTAAGTGATATGACCGAAGGTTAATAAACTTAATCACCTCCCAGTTCATCAGTAAATAACTGTAATGAGTTCAGGTAAAAACCTGCGAAACATACCTGTTGGCGAAAGTCAGCGATTTTGTTCACTTGAAGTCAATAATTTACTCTCGTTGGAACACATGTACTGGGAGCCTTGTTGCTGGAGTTTGTTGTACTGGTAGGTAAACCAGTCGATCAGCAGTGAAGACGGGAAATAAATTAGGGAGCTGTTAACTGGTTTGCAGGGAGTAGATTGCGCTGTGCGTTTTTTGTGAGCACTTGAACTGAACACCCACGGATTCCTCTCCGTGCTCTAAAAATATGTGGTATTGGAGGGGTTCAGAATGCAGAAACATGGCAAAGCATTGGAGTTTTAATTGGTATGCCAAGAATCATACCAAGGATACCGACAGCTTGACTTCTTCTAGCAGAAGTATAAATCTCTCTCTCGATATTTGCTTGAGACTATGCCAAGGTGAGAGAACTTCCACCGTTGGTGGGTATACTGTCTTAGCTTAACTTTTCCTCCAATATGGATCAACCAGATTTCCAAAATGCCTGGCATGAGGTACAATAGAGTGGTGTGGAACTTTGAAAGGGAAAAAGGTTGATGGATGTTCACATCTTGCAGGGTTAAGATGGAATGCAAGTAGATCTCTTGACCAACATGACTGTTCCTCTCATTCGATTCTTCTTTGCAATTTCGTCATGTGGCATTACATTGTAAAAACCAAATAAAATGCAATTTCAAAGCGGTTCTTGTTGAGTTACCTGATAGACCGTTCTCAAATTTGACGCAAACGAGAAAGATCTGCACACTTCCGCCGAAATTTCAACCATAACCTCAGTCTGAAACAGAATGACGTAACGCAGACAACCTCACGACAGTGACGTCGAAGACATTGCGTCAGACTCGACCATTGCTGAATCATGGATGGCGTCACGTCAGCCGGTTTCAGATCGAGGTTTTGGTTGAGGTTTCGAAGGAAGTGCGCAGATCTGCGAATTTGAGAATGGTCTATTCCTTCCTTCTTTCAGTGGTGTCCACTGAAACTTCCAGAGGGCTTCGCTGTTTATATGCCTTGTGACATCGTCATATGCAAGTAAACTGTCTCAGCCCAGTGGTCAAGTGGTTAACGCGCTTGACTCCCAAACTGTGTAATGATCAGCGGAGTTCGACTCCAGGCGAAGGCACATACAAAAAAAATTGTGAAATATTGAGGGTCCATCGGATGGGACTAAAACTAAAAGCCGTGGTCCCTTGTATCTGAGTGTCTATGCCAGGGCAAGTAAAAACGCCACGCAGGTGGACTGTAGCCTGTCGTGGACTCCATACCTCCGGCAAAAACCCAACAGGGTTACGACTCCGTGTAATGATATGATAAACGTTTTGAACAACCAATCATTTCGTGTTAAGATCCTGTTGTTTCTTGGGAAGTCATTTAAGGAAACGCCTGCAGATGTTCACATCTTGCAGGGTTAAGATGGAATGCAAGTAGATCTCTTGACCAACATGACTGTTCCTCTCATTCGATTCTTCTTTGCAATTTGGTCCTGTGGCATTACATTGTAAAAACCGAATAAAATGCAATTTCAAAGCGGTTCTTGTTGAGTTACCTGATAGACTGCGTTCTCAAATTGACATAAACGAGAAAGATCTGCGCACTTTCACCGAAATCTCAACCATAACCTCGGTCTGAAACAGAATGACGTAACGCAGACAACCTCACGACAGTGACGTCGAAGACATTGCGTCAGACTCGACCATTGCTGAATCATGGATGGCGTCACGTCAGCCGGTTTCAGATCGAGGTTTTGGTTGAGATTTCGACGGAAGTGCGCAGATCTGCGAATTTGAGAATGGTCTATTTCTTTCCTTCCTTAGTGGTGTCCACTGAAGCTTCCAGAGGGCTTCTGTTTGGCTTTATATGCCTTGTGACATCGTCATATCAGCCATGCAAGTAAACTGTCTGAGCCCGGTGGTCGAGTGGTTAACGCGCTTGACTCCCAAACTGTGTAATGCGTCGGTGGAGTTCGACTCCGGGCGAAGGCATACACAAAAAAATTGTGAAAAAAATTGTGAAATATTGAGGGTCCGTCGGATGGGACTAAAACTAAAAGCCGTGGTCCCTTGTATCTGAGTGTCTATGCCAGGGCAAGTAAAAACCCCACGCAGGTGGACTGTAGCCTGTCGTGGACTCCATACCTCTGGCAAAAACCCAACAGGGTTACGACGCCGTGTAATGATATGATAAACGTTTTGAACAACCAATCATTTCGTGTTAAGATCCTGTTGTTTCTTGGGAAGTCATTTAAGGAAACGCCTGCTACCGCTCGCTCTGGTCTTTGATCTCAACTTCCTGACCATAAAAGACTCGCGGTCAATAATATACCAGTCATACAACGCCAATGCTTCGCTTGTCATCCCCTATTGTAACCCTTGATCAAATGACCATGTCATCTCCCAACTTCCACACGACTCAAATGTTGCTAACTTCCTGGGGCGGCGTGCTCTCTCACTGGCAACATCCTTCCTGTCCTCTGGGGCTTCCTGGTCGCCAGTCCATTAATAAAATCCAGATGATCCATGGCCGTTTTAGCTGGAAACACAAAATCACCATCTTTTCCATGTTTCATTAAAGATCGTCTCCCACTCGACAATCTTTGGTCGCTATAGCGATTAATGGCCTCAAGGAGGATGTGAAATGTTCAAGAAGAAAATGTTGACCTTGAATTGATGGCCTGTTGAAGTTACTTTTGTAAAAATCATTTCTTTGAAAAAATTTGTTTTAGGTCATTTTCCTTGGTTATAGTAAGCATTAAGCCTAGCGCACATTGACCTTGCGACTGGAAGCAACTGAACGCAACAGTCGCTATCGATGTACGCGTTCCGTGCACCGTGGTTACGACTGGTCATTGCGGCAACAAGTGGCACAATCCAGTCTTCAGAGCATGCACATCAAACAAGCAACTGAACTGAATGCTATACACGGAAATTGTCGATGTCTTCCGATCGGACCACTCGGGATTCCATCACATGACCAGGTGTGCTCCACAAACAAAGGAAATTCATTGCCAGAGCACGCACATCAAAAGCGACTGAATACAACTACATGCAACGGTCAGCAACGAGTAGAACATGAGCAACTGGCTGAAACTAGCAGCAACGGTCGGCAATAGCGTTGCCGGGGTGCGCACATCGGCCTGTTTGAGCATCTGATCAGTTGCTGCTGTTCCAGCCAGTCGCCCACCGTTGCCGGAAACGCCATTGCCGGTAGTTGCTTCCAGTTGCAAGGTCGATGTGCGATAGGCTTTATATTCCAAACAGTCATGCAGCTGTGTCTAGATCCTTCGTCAAATTTGTCCAAAGTCAAGTCTGTCACTCAGGTAGGTGAGAGGGTTATGGTCTGTGTATATTTACAAAGTATTGAGTAGTCGATGATCAATTCCGTACCATCTGGTTTATAAGGATTTGCTGTCAGTGTCTGTCGCATTCAGTCATTTCGGTTTCTTTGTTGAGGCAGTATGGGGAGGGGGATATGTCAATAAATGATATCCACCACCTTGGCTGTAATGTGAAAAGTGTGCTCCAGTGTTCCAGTATGTATACTTGATATCTGTCAGAAGTAAAGTAAATGTCGCTGGAATACTGTAAAGCAGGAAAATTTCGCGTGCAGGAAATTTTCGCGAATTTCGCGAGAGTGTATGAGTCGCGAAAATTTCCTGTCACGAATATGAGTACACGCAAGTGATAAATACGGTCCGTGAAAAAAAATGAAAAAAATGGCAGAGACTCGTGAAAATATGTCTATAATTCTTGATTCGCGAAAATTTCCAGCCGCGAAATTATCTTGCTTTACAGTAATAGAAACTCCGAAGGTGTGCACTGAAATTTTGGTGCCTGACGATAATGTTGAACTGTATCAGATGGATTGATAAAAGTCAATATTCTGACCATGTGTTCCGGTGGGACGTCATTGCTCAGTGCCCGTCACATTTTTCGTACCTACTTACCGTCAGACAGTCAGCGGCCACTCTTCATCATTACTCAATATGCGAGTCGTGGAGAACAAGAACCCTCGGCTGGGTGCCTTCATCTTGTATGGCTGCTGATTGCGGGCTATTTACAGGAGGCTGGTTGTATATAATGAGTTTATCTACCTTAATCAGACAGTAATTGATTTAGTCCAATCACCTCCAGATAGAAGGTTGCTGGCCTCAATCATTTTAGGCGAGAGTTAATCATCGCTTCTTTCATTCAGGTTCGAGTTCTGCTTGGTTCATGCAAGTCAGCGGCACTGGTTTCTGACCTCATTGCTACGGTTTGTGCCCCATACCAAGTGGGGACAGTCCTAAGCGAAGTGGGGACATTATTTGGTTTATGTCTGTACGCAAGTGGGGACATTCTGGTTATTTTCACCCTAACCAAGTGAGGACATTCTGTGCTTATGACCTGACAGCCCAACTGGGGACATTCGGTGCTTTATAACTTAACAAAGTGGGGACATTTAGCAGTTTATATCCTGACACCCCCTCATAAGTAGAGCATCGTTATGGAGAGAAGACATTTTCCTGGCCTGCTTGTCAATTTCAATAACCCTGTTGCAGGGCATCTGTTTGGTTTACAATCTATTTGCCAATACCCTCGATACTCAACAATAGTAAATTCCTGGATGTGTATATATGCCTTCATTGTTATATTTTCAAGCTCTGTCTGTTGTGCATTTCAGCATTGTGCACACAACAATAATGAATCTGACAAAAAGGTATGAAATGACTAAGCTTTCTTTTCTTCATTTGATATTCATCTCTAACCAGCTTCTGTAAAGTTCATTTTGATTGAATGTGCAGGTGTGTTTTTTGATTGACCAATTTTTGGCTGTTTTTCTCTTAGTGCCCCATGAAAATGATCCTTGTAGGTTAACTGTTGATTATCAGCTTGACATTTACATAGTTACAATAGAATATAGAGTCCTAATTGGTATATTGATATTACTGGTGGACGCTAAAAAAAAATTCGACCATTAAAGGGTTAAGCCTAGCGCACATTGACCTTGCGACTGGAAGCAACTGAACGCAACAGTCGCTATCGATGTACGCGTTCCGTGCACCGTGGTTACGACTGGTCATTGCGGCAACAAGTGGCACAATCCAGTCTTCAGAGCATGCACATCAAACAGGCAACTGAACTGAATGCTGTACACGGAAATTGTCGATGTCTTCCGATCGGACCACTCGGGATTCCATCACATGACCAGGTGTGCTCCACAAACAAAGGAAATTCATTGCCAGAGCACGCACATCAAAAGCGACTGAAGACAACTACATGCAACGGTCAGCAACGAGTAGAACATGAGCAACTGGCTGAAACTAGCAGCAACGGTCGGCAATAGCGTTGCCGGGGTGCGCACATCGGCCTGTTTGAGCATCTGATCAGTTGCTGCTGTTCCAGCCAGTCGCCCACCGTTGCCGGAAACGCCATTGCCGGTAGTTGCTTCCAGTTGCAAGGTCGATGTGCGATAGGCTTTATATTCCAAACAGTCATGCAGCTGTGTCTAGATCCTTCGTCAAATTTGTCCAAAGTCAAGTCTGTCACTCAGGTAGGTGAGAGGGTTATGGTCTGTGTATATTTACAAAGTATTGAGTAGTCGATGATCAATTCCGTACCATCTGGTTTATAAGGATTTGCTGTCAGTGTCTGTTGCGTTCAGTCATTTCGGTTTCTCTGTTGACGCAGTATGGGGAGGGAGATATGTCAATAAATTATATCCACCACTTTGGCTGTAATGTGAAAAGTGTGCTCCAGTGTTCAAGTATGTACACTTGATATCTGTCAGAGGTACAGTAAATGTCGCTGGAATAGCAACGTTTCCACCAGAGGGTAATAAAGGTACTATGCTAGTACCCTCAAAGGAACAGAAAAGGACCATTTTCTTTAATTTCATGGGGGTTTTGCTGATTTTGAGGAAATAGTACCCTCAAAAAAAATGGCAGAAACACTGAATAGAACTCCGAAGGTGAGCACTGAAATTTTGGTGCTTGACGATAATGTTGAACTGTATCAGGTGGATTGATAAAAGTAATATTCTGACAATGCGTTCCGACGGGACGTCATTGCTCAGTGCCCGTCACATTTTTCGTACCTACTTACCGTCAGACAGTCAGCGGCCACTCTTCATCATTACTCAATATGCGAGTCGAGTCGTGGAGAACAAGAACCCTCGGCTGGGTGCCTTCATCTTGTATGGCTGCTGATTGCTGGCTATTTACAGGAGGCTGGTTGTATATAATGAGTTTATCTACCTTAATCAGACAGTAATTGATTTAGTCCAATCACCTCCAGATAGAAAGTTGCTGGCCTCAATCATTTTAGGCGAGAGTTAATCATCGCTTCTTTCATTCAGGCTTGAGTTCTGCTTGGTTCATGCAAGTCAGCGGCACTGGTCTCTGAGCGCATTGCTAGGGTTTGTGCCCCATACCAAGTGGGGACAGTCCTAAGCGAAGTGGGGACATTATTTGGTTTATGTCTGTACGCAAGTGGGGACATTCTGGTTATTTTAACCCTAACCAAGTGAGGATATTCTGTGCTTACGACCTATCAGCCCATTTGCTGCTTCATACCCTAACAAAGTGGGGACATGTAGTTTTATGATGACGCTTCCTTATAAGTAGAGCATTGTCATGGAGAAAAGACATTTTCCCTGCCTGCTTGTCAATTTCAGAGGTACCCTGTTGCAGGGCATCTGTTTGGTTTGTGCCCCTAACCAAATGGGGACAGTCCTAAGCGAAGTGGGGACATTATTTGGTTTATGTCTGTACGCAAGTGGGGACATTCTGGTTATTTTCACCCTAACCAAGTGAGGACATTCTGTGCTTATGACCTGTCAGCCCAAGTGGGGACATTCGGTGCTTTATAACCTAACAAAGTGGGGACATTTAGCAGTTTATATCATGACACCCCCTCATAAGTAGAGCATCGTTATGGAGAGAAGACATTTTCCTGGCCTGCTTGTCAATTTCAATAACCCTGTTGCAGGGCATCTGTTTGGTTTACAATCTATTTGCCAATACCCTCGATACTCAACAATAGTAAATTCCTGGATGTATATATATGCCTTCATTGTTATATTTTCAAGCTCTGTCTGTTGTGCATTTCAGCATTGTGCACACAACAATAATGAATCTGACAAAAAGGTATGAAATGACTAAGCTTTCTTTTCTTCATTTGATATTCATCTCTATAACCAGCTTCTGTAAAGTTCATTTTGATTGAATGTGCAGTTGTGTTTTTTGATTGACCAATTTTTGGCTGTTTTTCTCTTAGTGCCCCATGAAAATGATCCTTGTAGGTTAACTGTTGATTATCAGCTTGACGTGAGTGCGTTAATTTCGTACAACATCCAAGAAGCCCTAAGTTTGTACATCTAGCAATAGTGACAGTGACGGGACTTTTCTTCTGCCCAAATCTTTGTCTTTCATTAGCAGCAAATTTGGTGGATTTTAGTTCAAATTTTCGTATTTCAGTGTGAATATTTGTGGTCATTGAAGTATCATTAGCAAATGGGTGTAAAAAATCACAGGGGAAAAAACTCCTTCATATTTTTTTCCAGATCAGTTAAGTTTTTATGGGGCCAGAGTAATTTTTTATCCATATTTCATATCTTTTTATCATACCAATATTATTTTCAGTCTTTTTAATGCTTTGAAACTTTTATGTCTTTTTTGCTATCATGGCGACTGCATTCTATTAGATAAGACACCTTAATGCTTTTTTTGCTGAAAACTGGGTACATTTCTTTTGCACTTGAGAGTTGTCTAAGAAGATTATAGAGCACTTTTGTGCTTTCACCAAGAGGTGTGGTGTTGAAGAAGTAAGCGATACCATATTCGGGCAAGAGTATTCTTCATCTATGATGGGGCTATCACAAGCATCCATGCTTGTAATTGTCAGTTCAGGCCTATTCTTCAAGTGATGTAGACTAGTACCTGGTCCTACCAATGGTGTCGCTTTTGAATGGTAGGACCAGTCGTGGCCGCCATTTGTGGAGGAATTCTGACAGTGACGTCACTTGAAAATTTTATGTAAATTATGTAAATTTATTCAATTCTCAATACGGCTGGCGTACCAGAATGCAGATAGAAGGTGACCGACCTTTGACCCAGGAATTCACCAATCACGCCGGGGGTTTTCCATGTTAAAAATAGAAAATCTATCAACATAATAGTTCACATACTTACCACCTGCGCCAGCACCGACCAATCAGAGGCACGAAGGCGGTAGGCACGCCCGGTCCTAACATATGCAAAAGCCCGATGTAAAATAGTTAGGATCGGGTACCAGTCTACGAGTGATGGAGAGGGAACCCACAGTCAGTGCAGGTCGTTTCCAATACAAGTTGGAAATTGCCCAATATTGGCTCTGGAGCTTTTCCCAATAATGCTTGCACTGTGGATTTCATTTGGCAGTACGTTGACCTCCCTTAGTGCAAATGGCTGATGTTCATAAAAGCTAGTAAATGCTTTTACTTACGTTTTGTTGTACATTTACATTGGACCGTGCTGTACAAATTTGAAGTAAAAGCATTTGCTAACTTTTATGAATACCAGTCAATACCTCTTCCAGACAAGACATTTCTCTCTTACCAGACTTCAGTCCATATTTTGGCAGTTTTGGTTAGGACATGTCTCAGTTGAGGACAGTATTTGTCTGTCCAATGGTGTCATTGCATTTTGAAGGAGTGTGAAGGAGCTATATGTAGTCCAGTGCCCCATTCACCGAGTCGGTCACAGTAATGGAGGACTCAGTATTGGTAACACTAGTGGGTTGTTATGTTGAAATAGTACCAAAAGTACGTACATTGCAGCGACGATCAATTTCCTAAGTACAAGTGGTGTCAGTATCAAAACGTCAGTCGATACTTTGTGCTGCCCTCTATTGTAGATTTCATGGTAACCGCACCGTCTTCTTCCCATTCATGATTTTCTGTGGACAAAACCTGTTCGCCATCTCGCTGCATCTCATGGCTAATTTGTCTGCCAATAGAATCTAGCTGGAGCTGATTGAGTTGCTGTCAGCAATTAGTTTGCTGTTTGTGGGTTCTCTACATTAGTCACCTGCTTCATCAAGCCTCACCAATCCAGATAATATTTGATGAATAGCTCAGGAAAATTGGACTTCTTCCCCAAAACGAAAACTTGAAGACAACACTGAGTGCAATAAGGTGGGTTGTCAATGGAGACATCTAGGGCCATATGCACCAAGCGAAGATTATCTTGAACTCAGGTTGAGCCACAACTTTTCCATTGTCACATCATGCCGTGGCAAACCTGAACAATTGAAAAGTTGTGGCTCAACCTGAGTTCAAGATAATCTTCGTTTGGTGCATACTGCCCCTAAGATGTTAGGCTTCCTTGGTATTTCATGTTCCGCCTCCAAAATAAGTGCTGCCAACCCCTCCAAGCAACTTGCACATCTATGGCCCGTATTTTAGAATGCTCAACGTAAAGGAGTTCCTCAAGGCTATTGTTCGCCTGTTGAGGAACTCTTTTCGTTGAGGAGCAAATAGGGCCTTGGCTGAGACTGCATGACGGTAGAACTCCTGTAGAGTTCAGGAACCCTGCAAGATCATTACATTGTGTGCTGTCATTTCATGCTAGCAAAATTTGAAGTTGATGAGATGAGTATTTTGAACTAATCAAAAGATGGCACTGTGTGGCATCGATGAGCTAAGAGCCCCTTTAAAAATGCTTTGTGGAGGATTTATTCGTCTCTGCTAACTCTACACAGATGAGGAAAGTTGGTCACCGAATTAGAACTGCGAGGTTTGCTGCTGTGGAATATCTGAGAAACAATGAAAAACCTGTTATTTGGTTAAGACATGCTGAGCTTGTGAAGAAATTGGAAATGACAGAAATCTTTTTAATGCGCAACAGAGTCATAATAGCAGGAAGAGAATGATGAAGGACGGTATGATTAAATTGCTGGAAAAGGAGGCTGCACACTTGGCAAGACGGCTGTATACACTTGGCATTTTCCGTTTAGAGGAATGCTTGCCATTGATAACTCGGTAGACCGCCCGCTGTACCCGATGCACACCTGAACCTGATAAGATAAAGAGGTAATAATAGGTGGTAATGAAGGTAATAACTCGGTTCCAGACGGGTGGTGGAAAGATGTTGGCGCGTTCTACTTTGATCGCTTCGCCTCACCTTTAGGAAAAACGGAGCCGAGGGAAAGAAGTACACAAATCTGTATGTACTTTGCGTCTGGTTTCCATTATCGTCCAGATTTATTCTCGGGCTCTCATTACAAACCTACCATAAAAGAAATAGGCTATACCTCTTATGGTTATGTCAGGTCGACCTTGCGATGGCACAGAACAGATGGCAAAGAACAGGCGCAGACTGACTTTTCTGGATCACTTTGCGTCTCGAGGCACGACCGCGTGGAACAAATCAGTCGCCGATATGGTGTGACATGACTGCAGTTGCATCTCAGTCACGACGATCAGGATCAGTCACCGCTCAAAAAGATCACGAATCGCAAGAGTTGAACCTATTCAACTTCTGTGTCATCCCGACGGGCGTATCCATTCTCAGTCGACCTGACTCAAGTTACGATTCCCTACGCGCTGATGCTGCTTGTTCCACGATGATCATACACATTTTCGTTTTTGTGACCTTACCATGATTGCGACGCCTGATGCCGACTGTTCCGTCGTAGCGCAGGCAATCGCGGTGTGACCTGACATCAGCATTAGGCTATACCTCTTAGGCCCTTTCCAGTCGATGCCGCAGTTACATTCACCATTATCAAATATTTTCAAAGTAGAAGAATTAGCTACATTCGTATGTTCTTTCTGTCTCTCAGGCTTTTGTTGAAAGAAATATTCCTCTTAGGCCCTTTCCCATTGATCCGCAGTTTCATTCACCATCAGCAAACAATTTCATGAAGTGAAAGAATTTGCCCAATCTGCAGGTTCTTTCTGTCCAGTTTTCATTATCATCTAGGCTTACCTCTCGGGCTTATAAAAAAAATATGGGAAATATTCCTGTAAGGCCTTTTCCCGTGTTGATTGCAGTTCATTGTTCACAACTGAACAATATCAAAGATTTGCGCTTATTTTAACCTTTTCAAAACTTCCTTTTCTGGGACCGTAGAAATGTTGTTGAAAAGGTATGTAATTTGTGCCAGTGGCAAAAGTTTAGAAATTATGAATTATTGATGTATCAGGCTTGTAAACCGAAGATCAGTGGTACTATTAGCCTCTGGCTCTGGCTCTGCATTTTTCACCGTGTGAATTTGAATGTGGTGTTATTTCAGCCTTATTTGACCCGCAGGCCTTGTGTGTGCTGTGAATGGGGCTTTTTGAGACAACACCTTGTTATTGTTACAAGACCTATCTTGGCTAGATTCCACAGGTATCACAGTAAAATAACCAGGAAAAGAAAGTCACTGCCACCAGAGGAGAATTTGATCGCAGAGTATTGACTGGCAAATTGAAGCCACAACATATTGTTGATAGCTTTCGAGATCATAACCTACCATGTTGCACTGAGTGACTGATGCCACAGGTAACAAAAGTATGAAGAAAGACAATCTGACTGGTTATGCTTGATACATAGCTGAGTCCGCAGGTGAGCATTATTTAATCACCAGAAATAATTCACCTGGCGCAGCTGATGGGAAACATTCATGATTTTTACAACTCCTGTTGTTGTAAGATGTGTCAGTTATCATTCGGTCTGCCCACAATATCGATTGTGTTCCACTCGAGAGACATTAGCCATCACTGCTGCCTCCTTCATGCTTCTTGGAAGATTGGTATGATCTTTAGAAGACTAGTGTGCTCCTTAGAAGATTTGTGTTCTTTAGGTTTGTATGCACCTTGGGAGATTCATTGAACATTTTGGTGCTCCTTAGAAGATTTGTATGCTCCTTGGGCAATTTGTATGTTCCTTGTCTGATTTGTATGCTCCTTGGAAGATTTGTATGCACCTTGGAATATCAGTATGTTCTTTAGAAGATTATTAAGACCGCCCCACCCCAATGGGGCGGTCTTCCTTGTTTTCACTGAATTTCTCTCGATCGATCTCTCTCCATCCAATCTGGTGCATTCCGCAGGATAACTGACGAAATTCAACATGTTTCGCGGTGAAACTGTCAGGAATGGTTCTTATGCCTATTATACAGAAGCCTATTGATTCTTGGGGTGATTTGACCACAATAAATAGTAAAATTTCGATAAAATTTGTTGCCTTATGGTGTTCGCATAGCTATAGCCGGTTCGCACGGCGCTCATCAACATAAAAATCTCATGACGAGCTGCATGGCTGCGTCAGGTAACCGGGTAACTAAACCACTGGCGAACGGGCCACTCTCCAACGTAGAGGCCAGACAAGTTCGCCACACAAGTGCAGCAACAGGGCTAGTGGGATTGGCGGGAGAGTGGCGGAGGCGAGACGTTCCGACTGGTGACTGACACCTACGGAGCATGCGCATTGGTTGCTCATACATGTGCTACGCAAACATGGCAAACCGGACGGTGAGTTGATTTTCCTCCGAAATCTGTCATCAAAATAAAGTTGGCCTATTTGCTGGTATATGCCTATCCTTTTACAACTTTGTTAGTATGAAATGATATAGCTACAGTGTTAACCAAGTCATGTTAATTCGTATAGGCCTAAATATTCAGCGTGATTTGTGGCACTGA
>NMRB01000982.1:216713-243889 GCA_002633025.1 Notospermus geniculatus | reverse complement strand
TTTCTATTTATTCTTAGACAGACATTATCTGGCCATATATGATGTAAATAGTGTAAATGAATGTGTAGTTAATTGTATCTTAGGTGAATTTCATTTCTGTATCACTTTGTATTGGATTTATCATGTATTTTACACTGTTCTGTATTTAGTCAGCGGGCAGTTCAATCTTGTGATGACTGAAATATGTAGGCCTAGGCCTAGGCATTCTACGAGGAGATATTCTTGTTCATAACATAAAGAGCATATCCTCGAGAACCTGGATTAGATGACTTAAAATAATTGGTGAGGGACCATTTTAGAATTTGAAAATTTGTTTCGTGAACCCCCTCTCTATCGAAAAACCGTTATTACCAGAGATTTCTCACTGTTTAATGTTTGGAAAAAACTTAAACAGAATGGTATAGTCCGGCGCAGCCTTCGCGTGACCCAGTGGAATGCGGAAATAACGAAATCTGACAACAGCTTGCGGCTACCTAATTACGCCATCTACCCCCTCGTTACCAACGACGATGGCTGGACATGACTGGGCACTATTACGGTCTATTCGCAATTCATACATTCTACGGCCATTCTATAGCGTGTACACACTAGTAAGGACTCATGAGAGATATGCTGCCTGTAATTTTCGTTTTTGCATGTAAAAGTGGAGCAGAGTATAATTTGATCACGCTGTCCAATCGGTTATTCAAGAGTTGTGTGTTGAATAAGATTTGTGGTCAGCCTGTGGTTTGTGGTAAGCCTACTTCCGCATTTCTTTGGGTCGCGCGAAGGCTGCGCCGGACTTTATCAGAATTCTATGATGTACGGGACCATTCTTGAAACCTCCTAGAATTTAAGTCACGTCTGAATTTTGGCATTGATGAAATTTGAAATCATCCCAAACATAATGGCCTGTAATGCCCAGCGAACACATTCAAATTTTTTCATCAAATTTTCTACAGAATACATACTGGTAGTATGTTTGTTTCACTAATGTCACAGAATTCTCATCCATTTTTAGGGGGTGTTAGTGAATACTTCACATATGGTGCTACATATGCCCCAAAACGATGCCTTTTGGCCAAAAAGTGCATTGTATTAGATCATTACATCGATGTATCTGTGTAAGTTCAAATGTAAAAAATAAGCCCTTGATGAGGACATGAACTCTGGATGTTTGTAGATCTAGATCATGCATTATGGTGACTGATATACAGGAATCCTTAAACTTCACACTGTATGTATAGGCCGACATCTTAGATGACATTTTGTAGTGAAAACATGTCATTTTACATCAAGTCAGTTCAGAAAAGATATGCTGTCTCATGAGCCAAGTCTGCATGAACTCACAATCGTTAGTCAGTCATGGTTTTCTTGGCTGATCTGGAGTTGTCTACAAGCTCTCGGCCTGTTGTCTTTCAGGCAAGACATGGACACACAAAACCTCGGAAAACAACAGGAAAGCTACTTTAGTTGGTTCAGGTCTTAACCTTCAGTGCATGTACCAGGGAGTGCTGGTATAAATTGATGTACGTGCACTGCATGGGCAGAGTGCCGGGTGGGGAATTCCAAACTACCGACGTCAACTTCTATATGTGACCCGACACAACAAAATGAGTCGGAATGCGCACAGAAGAAGACCGAAGATGACACCAGACAATAATTACAGAAATCGACAAAGTCAAATTTCTCAATGGGCAGACAATCCTGAAATCAACAAACCGTTGGTGTCACCTTGGACATGTTGGGTCTTTTTCTGTGCGCATTCTGACTCAGTTTGCTGTGGCAGTACTATACAAAATGCTACAGCACTATGGCTACCGGTGTGTGCAGCACTGAAGGCGTAGTAAAACAGCAGATTTTAAAAACACTTATTCTGAGCCTATCATTACATGAGTTGCCTGTCCAATATCTGAAACCATCTAATGGAGTGGCAATGAAAAAATTCTGCATGTCCTCGTGTTAGAAACAATCTCAGAAACATCACTAGGGCCTACCGGCACTTCAGAACTTGCTCTGAGTTGTGTCTTGAATATGTTATACTCGTGTAACAGAATAACACATATAAGGGACCTATGATGGAAGTTGATGTGAATCAAACCATTAAATGTTCTTCGTGCAGTCAATTGATGTATCCTTGTGACTAGGGCAGCGGTTCACAAACAGGATTATTACAGTCTCATATCATGGCAAGATGATTTGGATGTTTGGTACCGGTATGTATTTAGGAATGTCACGCATCTGTAAAGTTTTGGATACTTGTGGATGTTCATGCATCTGTATCTGACCCCGATGTTTTCAATACAATGTAGATTTCAAAAGATAAAGTCATCAATCAGCACGATATTTGAATCACTGATAAATGAAACCAAGTGATTGATGAAACCAAGTTATGTTGACCGATGAAATCAAAGCAGACATGCAATCACAGGTAGCTGTGACGGAGGGGCTGCTGGCTCTGGTGAACTAAAAGGGAACACGGGCTAAAATGACGAAACTTTTAATTAAATTCTATCAATCCCACCGATTAAAACATTTTTAAAAACCATAACATCATAACATATTTCACAAGTCCAACTGAAGTAATAAACGAGTCGAAGCACCAAAACAAACAAAACTGTCAGAAAATGTCTCCAGAGAAATCCATTCAGCCGGCACACATAACGAGTAAAATGTCATTTCCGCCCTGCCAGATGTAATTGACACATATTGGGTCATATGAACAAAGACTAGTAAATGCTTTTACTTGGATTTTGCAATACAAATGCACTACGCTATGCTGTACAAATTTAAAGTAAAAGCATTTGCTAGCTTTTATTCATGTCGCCCATTGATCAGTTCCGTCACCACTTGAATATCCGAGTCCCAAATATAGCGCAACATAATGCCCGCTGTACACTACGATCAAATTTTTCATCCAATTTTCTGAATATGCTCAATAAAGGCCTACATGTGGGTTTATACATTGGAGCCCCAATAGGCCCGGAATCTGAATTTCCAAAAAATTGGATCGTGTACAGCGGGCATAACTCTTCCCAGTCCTAACACAGGGTGACAGAAAACTATTCCAAGAATCTTAAGTCCATATCTGAATTAATAGAACTGACAGAACAGGTGACAACATTCACAAGCCAAGCACAATTAAAAGAACATTAAAACCAAACTTAACTTTGCTCATTGTAGCCAGCCAACCAATACCAATAACTTTAAGGGGAACAACTAAACTGGAATTCATTACAATAGCCTCTTGCATACTTACCAGGCTAATCACACTTTGGCTTCTGCCCTCATAGAAATATCCAATACAATTCAAGACTTTTGGAAGTTGAGTAAGTGAACTAGGGGAAGGAAACAGATGTGTGAACATTCCAAATTCTGATGTCGGTGTATATGGACTACATGCAGTGTATGGACTGTAGCCTACATGTAAGTGCCATTTGCTTTCATTCATCAAGTTGCTTTATGGGATTAGTAAATCCCTTGATTTTGTTGCAAAATGTTTTCGCGAGGGTGTGATTTTGAAATAACCGTTTTATATTTCCATCACAGATTTAAGCCTTCACATTTTTTTTTTGGGGGGGGGGGAATATATTACGNGGGGGGGGGGTTAAGTTCAGTTTTAATGTTACCTAACTCAGTGGGGGTACAGGCCTCCTCCATCACCTCCTACAGATGAGTTTCACAAGATGCCATCTTTTTGGTTGCCGTGGAAACTTCATGAAGTCACACACACCCGTCATTTGCCGCCGGTCTCAGTACCGGTAATAGGAAGAGCAAGGCCTTTTCAGTGCAATCTTCTACCCGGGCTGTTTGACTTCAAGGAATTTCCAACACAATCGAAGATGGCTGCTACATGAAGCCAGTTATGAACGATTTTGGAGTACTGGTACCTTCAAATTGCTCTATTGGTTGCTCCTAGCTGCAGTGTAGTTGAGATATTTTAAGTGGTCATCTGAATCATTGCAACTTCCTTATCCCTTGTTGCTTTCAACTGTTGAAATATCACATTCAAACGATGAAAGGAAGTTTTTTAATGGCAATTTTGTACCATCTGGGAAGCAAGGTGTTTGATTCCACTCCCATTTGCTGTGTAATAATTGGCATTTCTGGCCGTAAAGCTCTTTCTCGTGAACAAGACCACAAAAGCAAATGAGGGAAGGTTTTGCTTGGAAGTCAGCAACACACAAGGAAGACCAAATCATTTAATGTGTTTCTGTTTCAACGTGGAAGGGCCTATTATTGTGTGTATTGTTGGCTGTCTTTATACAAAATCCACCTGAAACCAACATTGTCATTTTGTAGACTATTGTTTGTGTAAGACCGATGTATTGATGATGAACTCGACAATGACTGCACTTGTACATAGCATCATCCTTAGATGATGGGAATTTCATATGAAATAAATATGTGTTATTGGTGAGCAGGCCTTCTGGCATTCTCATCACTTAAAATCATCACACATTTAGCGTTGTTCAATTTTGTTAGCTCAGCTGACCAAATTCATCCGAGGACAGGCTGTAGGCATCATTTACACTCTGCCTCATCCAGGGACAAGACTGTAGGCATCAGGAACCCCCTGCTTCATCCAGGGACAGGACTGTAGGCATCGACCTCATCCAAGGGAACTGTAGCCATCTTAGCGACAGAACTGTAGGAATGGACTCATGAAGGACTGGTCTGTTGGGTTATTCAGCTGAAGCAGTGGCCTGATCAGGGCCAGTACAACCATATTGGTGCCTAGCTTCTTCCTTAGAGCCAGAAATACTGGGCCGATTTCACAAAGGGCGTTTAAGACTTGGACGCGTGTAACTTCACTAAATGCACGCACTTCCACCATGCATTTGACGAAGTTACAGGCGTCTAAGTCTTAAACGCCCTTTGTGAAATCAGCCCATTATAGTTAACTGACTGTATGCATGATTAAATACCTCTCCTCAGCATTTGAGTAGCAACAAATAGGAGTGAGTGCACAACTAACTCATCTTGATCATTTTAATTCAACCCTTCTTCACGATAATCCTGGTTTAACAATCCTGGTACTAAATTCCACAGATTTCCGAGTCACGAAAATGTAACCACACAACAACACCCGGGCAATGTATTCAGTATCCCACTAAAGCGGCCCATACACGTGCAATATTATTGCACAAGATGAGAATCAAAATGGGCAATATTATTGCCAATTTTTGTTCTCTCCATCATGCCGGGGGCACTTAGTAAAAACTGTAATGGCACTTTGAGTGGGAACATGTTGAACTGAAGTGAAACTGCTTTGATGTGGTTATGAACAGTTGGGATTTAAACATGCAATAACTTGAATCACATTCTGGAAGACAAATCAGGGAATTAAGTTGAATGCAGTATCAGTGAGAATGCAGCTTTAATTTCCACTTTCTCCAACATTTCTGAGGAATGCCAGGTGCCTATTGAGGTTGTAACTTTCTCATCCAACTCGTGAAGTCCTCCTTGTTTCCACTCTCATTCTCGGAATGAATCTTTAACCTCACAAATATACACAGAACAAAGTGATTTTAATACACCAGTTCCTCTTTAGCACCACTCTGATTACGTTTTGCACACAGATTCTCCAGATATTTAGTCCTTTTATTTTCTAAGTGTGTCATAAAAGTCCTTATTCTTTGTTCTCGTTCTGATTTATACTCAAGTAATCTCTCTTCCATATCTGTTGAGTCTTTGGCACAGTGATCATCATGAAATTGTTCCTTTACATTATTGTAGTCCGACTCTTCAACATAGTGCTCCTCTTGTGCGTTACTGTAATCTTTGGCTTTCTGTAAAGAATGCAAGATTTATTTAGCAGAACTACCGGGTACATTTTCAAGTGGATTCTATCCGGGCAAAATATACATGTATCCAGTTTTATCTCGGCAACATACATGCTACTTCACAAACTCTGCGCTCGTCATCGGCTCTCCGCCTGTCGATTCCTAAGGCCAATGCCATGTCAGTCGGTGGCAGAGCCTTCTCAGTTGGAGCCCCTCAGTTGTGGAACCAACTCCCTGCATCTGTGAGGAACTGTACCTCTCTCAATTCCTTCAAGGGTCAGTTGAAGCATTTTCTCTTCTGTGAGGCCTTTCAAGCGCTTTGAGCGGCCAGTATTGGCTGGATACTGCGCTACATAAGACACATGTTATTATTATTATACAAGATTATATGCCTGTTTTATCTTCACTTACTTTGATATCCTTATAATTCATCTGGTAATGTAATACAGCAGCGTAGAGATGCCAAATGCTAAATTCTGGCCACAGAACTTTGACAAAGGCTAGAGCACAAAAACTACTCTGAAGAAAAACAAATAAGAAGCAATATCAGGCATAATATAGTTTGAACATTTTCTTTTCATGTACCCTGAAGAAAGAGTGATGATGCTGTGCCTGGTTGCCAAGGAATGATTCAGTAAACATGTTGACCCATGGCAGCATCCACCAGGTGGCCGACGAAGCTAATAAATAAACAGTTCAGTAAGCTTTATAGTGCAGCTCTATGACCAATTGTAGAAAGTCCCTCTTAGTCTTACCTGCCACAGAAGGAAGTCACTCAAGCGAACTTCGCCCGACGTTCGCACCAGAAGATCGAGGGGCAGAGAATGATTTGTATAGAGACACTTTTCCATCATTTCGGCCGAGATGTCACTGGAATCAATTCAAGAAGTGAGTTAATACAGCATCACGACTTGCAGTTTCATCTTATTTGTGAATGGACGGAGTCTTTGACAAAGTAGCAATGTAGTGTAAACCAGTAATGCACAGAACTGTATCATACCCAGGGTTGGAGCTAGCTCAAAACTTCAGCCAAATAGGATTTGGGTTAGCTGAATAATAAATTCTCCAGTCAAAAGTTCCGTGGATATGAACTCAGGGTGCCATGTTTCAGGTTTATACACGTGACATTTACTGAGTTAGCCAATTTTTTAGCAAGTTTCCCCCCAAAATTCGCCAAATTGGAGGGCTTGTCGCCATTGGCAAGTGGGTAGCGCAATCCCTGCATAACCTGTGGTAGAACAGGTTATTCTCATAAAGCAGCGAACAACATAACACCGACATAACAACATAAAACACCCCTGTAAAAAAATAATCTCAGGGGGCTTTTTAGGTCCTTCGCATCCTGACGCATCCTTAGGTTGAAACTACCATTGTGAATATAATGTTGATTGTAAGAGCTCACCTTTCTTTCAGCAGTCCCAACTGGACTCCTTCAGCCACCTCTCTCATAGCAGCACAAATCTCATCTCGAGATGTGTACGGTATGCAAACATTTAAAGTAGCCCTGGAATAGTAGGGGACAAATTCAAAGAATTTCCATTCCCTTTTGAGTTGCAATCAAGTGTATTCCCCTAGAGAACTGCCTTCCAGACAAGTTGAAAACAAGATTTTGGGCTTTGTTTTGGGGGATTGTATGGGACTCATAGGCAAGCCACGGTGGTGAAGTGGTTTGGGTCTCCGACTAGCGGTCAGAGCGTCGCAGGTTCGAATCCCACTGCAGACAACTTTTTTAAAAATTTCTGGTTTGGGTGCAATTGTCTGGAGGGGAAATGGCAATGCCTTTTTTGTCCATTTGTACAACAGAAATCAACAGGACTGAACATGGACGGTGAAAAATTTCTTCTATCTCATTTGGTTGGAATGAGCTACGGTAATCTCACCGTTTATGATCCTTTGTGAAGCAGACAGCCTCTGCTATAGATTCCTGAATATCGAGAGGTAGGAGAGAGAGATTGCCTAGCACACGAACACATATATCATGCTTCTTCAATGTCTCCCTGAAAAACACGCATATGAAATATTTTAATTTTCAGATGAATTTGTCCCCTGCAAATGCAGCCCTTAAATCAAGATGAAAATGTTGGCGAGAAAATGTTGACATAAGTTTGTCCATGAGGCTGCAATCACATCGAGCTACAGGCTACACAGACATGCCGGTTAACAATGGCTTCATGGTCGTGAGTCCTTTGTGAAGCCATTGTAACTGGTGTGCCCGTGTTGCATGTAGCTCTATGTGATTGCAGCCTTATTGGAAACTTCACATGAAAGATATTTACAATAGATCAATACAGTTAAATAGATTATTTTGTTTTCTTACTTTTCTTCCAAAAGTTTTACAAATTTTTCTCTGGCCAGTTCCATTAATCCATCGACTTCCTCCTTAGATCGTTTGAAGTTTTCAATACTGAATGCATAAACTGTTACTTCTGCAATGTCAAGATCTCGGCACCATTCCAGTGTCTAGAAAGAAATGAAATAGTCAGAAATTCATTGTGGCTGATTCGGAATGGTTTCCAGGGTTTCCGCCAGGATTTTCAAGGAGGGGGGGGAGAAAAAAAATTTTGGAAAAAAAAATTTTTTTTGAAAAAAAAATTCACTACTGAAGTGAAAATAGTGATGTCTGAAAAAGGTTAGTCTGCAAACTTGAGGGGGGGATATCCCCTCCTTGAAATTTTTGAGGAGGGGATCCATGGTTCCTGCGGCTTTTTGGTGACCAAAATTAAGGCCTTTTTAAGGCTTTTTAAGGCCAGTCCAGGAAAAATTTAAGGCCAAGTTGTCAGGAGTTTTCATGTACTTGCGGTAAATATTAACTCGGGAGAATGTCATAAAGAACACATAAATGGTTTAGCTCAGCCTGAAGGTTAGCGCTGAGGGCGGGATCCCAACTTTCACGACCGGGCGGTTTTCAACTGATATGAATAAAAACGTCAGGAACGGGAAACGGTTTAATGAAATTTCAAAACTGAAGCTACATCAAATTTAAGGCCTTTTTAAGGCCACTGAGTGAAAAAATTCCATATTTAAGGCTTTTTAAGGCCTTAATTCTGAAAAACAAAAATCCCTGACTTTTAATGCTTTTTAAGGATCCGCGGGAGCCCTGGGATCATCCCCCCCTCTGGGAGAAACACTGGTTTCATCTTCCCCTGGGATCTTCCATCTTCCATGCCTACAGGGCCACGAGGCTGGAGAGAATATAAGAACTTAAAGAAGGCCATGGTCTTGACGTTTCCTATACTGAAAACTGGCCATCAAATTCAAAGAAGAGGGCATATCAAAAAAAATTTGGACGTCATCTGTCCAGACTGTAGGCCTACCTCCGCCAACTTGTCAAATCCCATCAGATGACCCTGCGATCGATCTATGCTTTTCTTTGTTGCAAATCTGCGATTTCCATCCATTATAAATGCAACATGCTTCGGCATTGGTCCAGCCTTCAGGACGCTGGCACAGAATCTTCGCAGCCAAGACGACCGATTCCCTTCATTTTCACGAATCCACGACATCTCTCTGTCTCTGAAGGATGCAGATTAAATAATGAATTCCACGACCACATACAGCAGGGGCAGATCCAGGATTTGGGAAAAGAGGGGGCACCCTGTGCTACTAAACATTGAAATTTGCGGTGAATTTCAAAGATTTGCTCCAAATTACAGAATTTATTTCACGGTCGATTTTTAAGATTTGTTGCCCAAAAAGGGGGGTTGTGCGCTGGGTCCGACTCCCTTTGGATCCGCGCCTGACACGGAATGAAATGGCAATGCTCTGGTCGGGTCACTGAGCGTAGGCCAACGCAACAGCGGCCGAAGCCAGTTTTTGCGTTAGGCCTAAATAGGGCTCATTACGTCATTTCAAAAAAGTTCATTTATTCAGTCACCAGCAAGGTTGATCAGTTTACAGAGTTCTAGCAGGCCCAATGATTGGAAATAATTGTTTTTCCCATCCAAAATTACGCATTAGAGCAACACATGTACATGTAGCTACTACACCACAATAGAGGAATACATTGTAGGCCTATACACTACACTAATACATTGTACACAGGAGTGCACGAGTTTTGTGACGTGGCCAGTTTGAGCTCAAGGAAAGGAGCGTTTTTTGGAGTAGAAATTGATCTTGAAATATTCTTTTGACGCATTCCTGAACAAATACATAAAATCTCACATCCAGTTATTGTTGCGATCGTCATTCAAGGAATAGGAGAGCAAATGACAGCGGGCATAGGGAAAAACCGTCTGCTTTCAGCTTCAGCCTTGACTCGCCATCTTGAGGTGTGACGTCACGCGCACCTAAAAATCTCTTCACGACTCCTGATATTACTACGCAAAAAGGAATTAATCCCTGCTGTTCTGTGTTATGAAGGAAACGATTTTTTCTGTTAATCCATGTTAAAGATTTATTGTAATGTTGCATGATTGAACCAATTAAGCCATGCAGTATATGTCAGAGTGGTGTGAAACTAGGCACTCATTTATGGTCGGCGATATATTTTTGGCTTTGGAGTAAACAGAGCAGTTCCTATGCATGGATAATGTGAAGAAACGCGCAGCTCCAAAATGGTGTTCTTCGCTATTCATAAGGCGTGAAAATCTTCGATTTGTACCCTTTATAAATTTTTGATAATGGAAATAGCTTCGGAATCTGGAAGTCAGGGTCAATCTCGAGTAGAGTCAGGTAACAGTTCGACAAATTTACCTCTTATTTTACCGGATGAACCGCGTGAATCTGGGTGACTAAACCTGCTTTTCTGTGTGTTCCTTTCAGAACTTTATTTCCTGATCGCAAAATTCCTCGAGTTTGGACCCTGTAAAAAAACAGCTGAGGTAGGTCATGTTCCATTTTCCGAATTATTTGGTGTGTGTTGACATTATCTAAGTGTTGCCCCCTTCAATTTCAGATTTTGAAGCGGGAAATCGAAGAAAATGAGGTACGTTCGACCACGCAAAATTTTCCCCCAGATTCACAACACACGGCTTGCTGTTGAGTCGCAACGTGGTTTTCGTTCCTACTATTTCGTGGAAACAGCTTTTATTAGTGCCAGGAATTGATTGATAAACAATGAATATGTTCGATATATTGAAGTGAACCGCCCATGGTCTTTGTAAAACACCATTGTTCACTCTTTTTCCAGTTATTGCCGAAAAGGATAGATTGGCTTGGTGTGGAACACGAAAGAGATTTTGAAGATTTGGTGAGATAATAAGAAATAAGGGTCTATTCTGGGGATTCCCCAGAAATTTTGGGAAATTTGGAAAAAATGCTTCAAAAGTTATCTGTCATCAGTTTGGCATATTTTGGTGTTTCTTGCTTGGTCATCACCATAGTTCAATAATTTGTTGCTTATCACCCCCTAAAAAACCTCTAATGTGCTCAAAATGCTGTGGTTTTCATAAAAATTCTTCCAGCCATGAAGGTAATGTATTCTGCTATCATTGGCAATGTTCATTAATATCAGCCAATCAGATTGCTCTGACCTTTGCATACTTGATGAGATGAGGGAGCTAGTTCTATTTATAGACACAATCCGATTGGTCTACCAAATACATTATGCCAATGTTGGCACTTTTCCAGGCAGCTGTTTAGCTGTGGTTCTGTTTAGTGATCTCCCTCCCCCTGGCTTTTGTTAGCAATGAGGGAAGAATATTGACTCATTTCACTCAAACCATTTCTATTGTTTCTCCATATATTGGTTAAATTTTAGCAATTATGTTACTTTTTGGTGGAAATTGATAATAAATAGTTAACATGAAACACGGTTGCCGTTTTCTGTATGATTCTTCCATTATGCTATGTAGGTCACAGTGGGGTGGCAGGCAATACATGGAATGGATTTGAACCATTTAATACTACAGTACAGGGTGGTGCAGAACAAATGCTTCCCTTGAAATAATTGCTTATTACATTATAGTTAAATGCAGTGATTGTAATCAGTGAGCCTATTCTTCATTATATTCATGAGCTTCTCTAATGTTTTTTAATGTTGATTTTAACCCTTAGAGCGCCGGGTTTTTAATATATTTTTTTAATAACTTTTCCTTTCCCCGTGACCGGGTTTTTTTAGAAAAAAAATTTTTTTTCCGAAAAAAGAGAAAAAATTGCCAAAAATGCATGTGTTTTAAAATTTTAATTTCATCACCTTTTCCGAGTATACTTGGTAATGGTCCTTAAAAAGAGAATTGTTGCTCCGAGTATACTCGGTAACGGCGCTCTAAGGGTTAAAGAATTGCTGTGCTGCCGGCAAAGAAAAGGGGTTCTTGACATCTGAACGTTTTTTTTTTATCCCAGCTGCAAGTGAACGTCTATATTTTGTGAAAAATGCTGTTAGTTAATCTTTGAGAAATCAATAAATGAAATTCTAATCATAATACAAGTGTACCGTTCCACTTACAGAATATTTTGTATGGTCATATCGGGGCTAAGCATCTGCTGAAAATATGTCAACGTGTTGGGCCCCTTCTGGAAAAAAGTGTGGCTCCCAGTGTGTGTGGTGTGAAATCCCTTCTGGGAGCTGGGCGCCTCTCCTTATTGAGGACTGAAGATGACGTGAAGTTCACCAAGTGGCCTGGTACGCTCCATGTTGCCCGTCGCCATGGGCAACCATTGTGTCCACCTTCAAATTTGGCTCACTCTCCTAATATAAGTAAGTACGGTATCGTACATTTAAAGATGTTTGGGAGATCCTTCACCTCATATCATAGCATGGGCATCGCCAGGTTTTCTGAAGGGGGTCATATTTCTTAAAGGCAGACATAGCCCCGCCAGTTCGCGCAAAGCACGTTCAGCCCTCGCCCCTGGCTGACGGGGGGTCTGGGGGCCTCCCCCAGGAAAATTTGAAAATCTAGATCCTCTGAGACATGTTCTGGGGCATTTTGCAATCAGCCCTGTCGTCCTCGACGCGTTAAGCTGCTTTGAATGTGAGGGCACTGTTTACACCCCCTGACCCCTTGGTGACGCCCATGCATGACATCGATCCCTGATCGAATCCTTTCTTCATTCTGTTATAGAGGACGGATTTCGCCGGACAGATTTCGCCGGTTCTCTGGTTTCCTCCTGCTGTATTGAATTCTCCCAAATATTGTGTCGATTCAATGTTAAATTCTCTTAATGTTTGTGTTTCCATATTTTCAGTTCATATTTTGAGAGGTCGTGAACTATCTGGCACTTTGAGATTTGACCATGCTGTGCCAGGAAAGACGTACAGTTCAAAGTTGACTATGCATTCCCGGGCCGTCGTTCACTTGTCTTCAGTCTATTGTGTTGCCTTCGATAAAGCAGGAAAATATGTTTTCACGGTAAGTTGGTTAAGTGGCATTTGTTCAGACTAGGCAATACACGTTCAGTGGGGGAACTGCTAAATTCATGTGAGCGCTTGCGGACGTAATGATGTCATACCCGTTCGAGTGACGTAATGATGTCATTTCGTCACATGACGTTGCCAACGTCACGGATGACGCGACGGAAATCTCGATGACGTCGTGACGTCAAAAGCATTGTTATTTTCGTTAATATCTTGGTATTTCGAAAACTATGTCATATCAAAATTCAGGCTTCGTAAGGACACTTCCCAAGTCTGTCTGCATGTGCATACCAAGGTTGGCGGCGATCCGTTCGTCAGTCTTGGAGAAAATTGCAAACAAACACACAAACTCTTCTCAAATTTTAGTATGATTCTCTGATATTCACATCGGCTGAAATATTTTCAGGGGTCAAAAATACTTTTGTATTCATATAAAATCAAACACTGTCAGTATCGTACAATTTTTTTGCAGGGAGCCGATGACTGTCTGATAAAAGTATGGTGTGTCACAGATGGCCGACTATTGTCAACATTCCGTGGTCATTCTGGGGAAATAACCGACCTTACGGTTAACTATGAAAACACCATCCTGGCATCGGGCAGCTGTGATAAACTGATACGGATCTGGTGTTTACGGACCGCGGCACAAATTGCCGTTTTGGCCGGTCATACAGGAATGATTACGTCAGTACAATTCAGTCCATTGGTTCGGGGTAACACTCGGTATCTCGCATCGACCGGGGGAGATGGATGCGTCTGTTTTTGGGAGTGGAATGCAGCAAACTCCAAGTTCAAGTAAGATGTTTTTTTGCATTTTTGTTTGCGACATAAAAAAATGTGCTGCCTTCAGTTTATATTCTGTGAAATTAATTATCATCATCTTGGTCAAAGGATCTTGGACTTTGGCTTACTTCGACATTTCGTGCAGACATGCATGTAGTGTAGGCTAGTTGCGTATTGACAGTGGCGGTTATCAGTTGGTGGCTATTCCCAATAAAGCGGGGAGAACGTGGTGACGGGTTGATGTCCTTGAGGCAGTGCAACAGGAATGTAATATCCTAAAAAGTGGTTCAACCACTCACGTGCCTCCGAATGGCATCCTCCCACAGCAGGGCTTTGGTCTCATTTCTCTTCATACACTCACACACAAGTTTGTGTGAGTGGATGAAGAGGTGCAAGGTAGAAACCCCTGCTGTGGGAGGATGCCGAATGGTGGTAGTTCACAGGTTTCACATTGTCGTCTGCTATTTGGAGTTCTTCAAAGTTTTGTCGTTTCATTTTCAGTCCTAAACCATTCAAGTTTATCGAAAGGTCCCGTGCAGGTGCTCAGATGCTGTGCTCCTCCTTCAGTCCTGGTGGGATCTTCCTGGCCACAGGTAGCACAGACCACGTGATTAGGGTCTTCTCATACCTGAGTAACGTACCCGAGAAGATCTGTGAATTGGAGTCGCATGTGGATCGTGTGGATAGCATCCAGTATGGCCACCATACCGATCGATTTGTGAGTGGTAGTCGTGATGGGACGGCGAGAATTTGGCGGTTTGAGCGACAGGAGTGGAAGAATATAGTGCTCAACATGACGACTGTGTTGACAAAGTACGTAATTTGTGATATGTCTTGGATAAAGTGCTATTTACTTACAGGTTCATCATTATGCCTTGTTGCAGTCAAGGAGTGACTGTGAGGTCTCGGCGCTTTGCTTATCTTGCCTGAGTTCAAAACAAGGCGATGTGAATTGGGCTGTCATGTGTCTCGCCAGACCTTTTAAACAGGGCGGTTGGAAAATGTAAGTTGCAATGCATTTTCTATTACACCGCGCTGTTTGAATTTCACTCCCACCCTGTTTGAAAATCTGGGGCCTTAAAATCATAGGAAAATGCAGTCATCCCACCATATTTGGAAAAATTTCTGGCCAGAACACTGGATTGAATATCAAAATTAAATAAATGTGCATCTGATTATCATTCAATTCAGGACTCCTAAGGAAGATGAAAACCGTGTAAACAAACTGAAAGTGACGATGGTGTCGTGGAGCCTTGACGATAGATATGTGATCACTGCGATAAACGACTGTTCGTTAAAGGTGTGGGACTCGTACACGGGAGAACTTCGACAAATCCTAAAAGCTCACGAGGATGAAGTCTTCGTGTTGGAGAGCCATTCCGTCGATCCTCGAATTGTGCTGAGTGCCGGCCACGATGGAAAGGTCATCTTGTGGGATATTGTCACTGGAAAACTTCTGCATAGCTATAAGAATAATGTAAGTAACTTGTTAAATTTTGAAATGATCTAAGGAAGAGATCACCCTCAATGGAGAACCCGTGTGCCCAAAGGAGGCATTGGGGAACAACTCGGTTTTAACACAAAGCGCATGCACTGCAACATTGAAAACGCATTGAGTCGTGCATCGTTCGTGACGTTATGTGCGATGCATCATTCACGATCAATGACATTGCTCTTCAGTCTGTGGTTTACACTAAAATAGTCAATTTTATCGATGAAATTCAACATGTTCCTGCTTGAGTTTTCATTTAAAAACATTCAGATACATTGAGTCAGTCCTATACTTGATGATGAATGTGTAAAATTCGAAATTCAATGGACTACTTCAGGTGTACATGTATTAGGGATAGAAGTAGGGTGAAGTTTCAGAATTAAATGGCAAATAACGTTGGCTTGACTTCCGACATCATAGTTTTAACTGAGTTGTTCGTCAGCGCCATGTCACAGATTAGTTCCGCCGCTTCCTCATTATGCAGTTAATTATTTTGAAATTTATTATATTGATGATACAATCCCATGAATTGTAGAATTATAAATAGAGACAGAAAATGGGCAGGAAAACTCACAGATCTCCTGCCAAAACCCTTCCAGATACTGGTATTCGAAAAAATAGATGTGAATTGCTCATGTTCAATGCATTATTTTCAAGTCACTATAGAAAGGAGTTTCTTCATCATTTTCCTACAGATTGCTGGTCAGGGATTTGGTGCTGTTTTTGACTGCAAATTCTCATGCAGTGGACAGAACTTCGCAGCAACGGATTCACATGGACACCTCCTCATCTTCGGTTTTGGCAGCAGTGAGAAATTCAAAAAGGTAATAATGGAATTCTGCCACTTTTGAAGGGTTTGAGGAAATGGTACATGTACTTTATGGTATGGTAAAGTTGCAGAAATGATTTCGCCATTGCCAAATTTCTATGCGAGTTACTGAACACAAGAGCAACTGTCCTTGAATTTAACCAAGGTTACCGCAAACTGTGGCGTTGTACTTCCACCAATACTGTGCAGCTGCTGACAAAAGCCATGAAAGCAATCATCACCATTGTGTCTTGTGGCACAATCCATTTCCAAAGGCTTTTAGCGTTCTCATCGTCATTACATGGCGTTATAACCGTGTCGGATTTTTGCCGGAGGTATGGAGTCCATGACAGGCTACAGTCCACCTGCGTGGGGTCTTTACTTGCCCTGGCTTTGACACACGTGAACTAGGGACCACGCTTTGTCCCACTGACGGACCCTCAGTATTTCACAATTTCGTATATATATCTTCACCCAGAATTGAACTCAGGCTTACCGTTGCACTGTTTCGTAGTCAAGCTGGCGAATGACTCGACCAATGGGCTTAGCGTTCCGGGTCAAAATGTTTGCCATTTGCTTTACCCCCATTCTCTCCCTTTCAGAACCCCGATGAGATATTCTTCCACACAGATTACCGACCACTAATCCGTGATGCGAACAATTTTGTGTTGGATGAGCAGACGCAGCAACCACCTCACCTCATGCCACCTCCTTTCTTGGTTGACGTCGACGGTCTACCTCATCCTCCGAAATATCAACGTCTTGTACCAGGAAGAGAATCCTGTCGAGATTCACAATTGATACCTCAGATAGGCGTGGCCATGAATGGTGAGATGATAGTTCTGGGCCCAGTTGCACAAAACTCACGATAGCGCTAATTTGGTGTTAGCGCTAACTTTATGTTACTTTATGTTAAATGACGTAAAAATCCATTGTCTTTTTAGCTCACCTGTGAGCTATAGTCGTCACGCGGTGTCCGTCGTCCGTCGTCCGTCGTAGTCTGTTAGCAGGGCACGTTTCGTAACCGCTGGGGCTATTGATCTGAAACTTGGTACATATATACCCCTGGGTCAGATGACCTATGACACCAAGTTTCGGTCCGATCTGATTCCTGGCTTGGCCACCAGGAGGGATAAACCGAAAACCTTTAAAGTGCAGTTTCGCCTTAACCGTTGATCGGATCATCACCAAATTTTTATCGTAGGTACATCTTATAAGGATACACGACATAACACCCGGGTTTTTGATTTGACGTAATTTTCAAGGTCACAGAGGTCAAAGTTCGAAATTTCGTCGTCAGGTGGCACGTTTCGTGGCTATTTGTCGTGGATTGTTCAAATTTGGTGTGATGATGTATCTAGGTACCCTCTATGTCTGTGGCAGATTTCGGTCCGATCAGACTTCAAATACGGCCACCAGGTGGCTATCTTGGAAATTGAGCGTTGGTCCATAGCTCGTTAACTACTGGAGCTAGAATGTTCTGAACTTGAACAAGTATGTATCTTTGTAGCCTTCATGTGTACAGCAAATTTCAGCGTGATCGGACTTCACAGACCGCTGCCAAGCAGCCATTTTGGAAAATGGAACTTTGACCTGTGTGACCGATAAACGTTGTTCAACTTGAAAACCCGTTTGATATATCATGTATCTGCATTAGATGTACCTGTGATAAAAATTTGGTGATGATCCGTCAAATAATAAGTTAGTTATTGCACTTTTTGTCCATTTCAAATGGAGCCATCTAGTGACTCTTGAATGAACTACAGTACATACATGCTGTTTGGAAACTGATGGTGAACCATTAGAGCTATTGACTTCAAACTTCACACATATGTGCCCCTACGTCAGGTGACCTCATACACCAAGTTTCGGTCCGATCTGATTCCTGGCTTGGCCACCAGGGGGGAGAAACCGAAAACCTTTAAAGTGCAGTTTCGCCTTAACGAATGATCGGATCATCACCGCATTTTTATCGTAGGTACATCTGATGAGGATACACGACATATCACCCGGGTTTTTGATTTGACGCAATTTTCAAGGTCACAGAGGTCAAAGTTCGAAATATCATCGTTGGGTGGCTCGTTTCGTGGCTATTTGTCGTGGATTGTTCAAATTTGGTGTGATGATGTATCTAGGTACCCTCTATGACTGTGGCGAATTTTGGCCCGATCGGACTTCAAATATGGCCACCAGGTGGCTATCTTGGAAATTGGGCGTTGGCCCATAGCTCGTTAACTACTGGAGCTGGAATGTTCTGAACTTGAACAAGTGTCATTGTAGCCTTCATGTGTACTGCAAATTTCAGTGTCATCGGACTTCGCGGACTGCTGCCAGGCAGCCATTTTGGAAAATCGAACTTTGACCTGTGTGACCGATAAATGTTGTTCAACTTGAAAACCCGTATATGTGTCTTCAATAGATGTAGGCCTACCCATGATACAAACCTGGTGATGATCTGTCAAATAATAAGTTAGTTATTGTACTTTTTGTATGTTTCAAATGGAGCCATCTAGTGACTATTCAATGAACTACAGTACATTCATCCAGTTTGGGCACTCATGGTCAACCAGTGGCGCCGGTTGTTCAAAGTATATTATGACTATGACGCCATGACACACAGAGACAGAGGTGGGGTCAGTCAGTACAGTGACCATGGTAACAGGTACAAATGTAGGCCATGCAGTGTTCAGTGGTTGTGTGACTGTCATGGTGTGGATGTGCTGTGTCAGGTGGAATACCTGACTGATCATGGTCGTAGGCCTATGGCCTTGCGCTTGGCCAAGGTGTAACAAAATACCTACCAGCACAATCAAAGACTTTGATGGGCCCAATCTAGGCCTACATCCTATTCCTACCCCAATATTTTGATGGATGCAATTCAAATGCCCAGGCCTAGGCCTACCCTGCCCTGTTATGCCTAACTGTAAAAATAGGCATACACTTGAACACACAATTGTCATGTGTTCTTCTGGGACATTCACCCACAGGTGAGCACATGGTCCATGGACCATTTCATTACGTCATTTAACATAAAGTTAGCGCTAACACCAAGTTAGCGCTAACATGAGTTTTGTGCAACCCAGCCCTGGTTGGTAAATCAACATGGTTTTGCATTTGCTGTTCTGTCATGTTCACATGACCATAATTCATCAGAAATGTGCTTAACTTGTCAACTTATTCCCTTAATTTTCCTCCGTATCCAGGGAATCGTGAAGTGATGGATTTCGATCCACTTGTAATTGTTGAAGAGAGTGACGGAGAACAAGAAGGTGACAATCATGAAGATGAACTTGATGCAGCCATACGACGTCTGCAACAACAGCAGGATGCACGCATGGGCGGATCTAATCGAGAACCACTTAGATCTCCTGGTATTGATGGTACGTATGAGTTTACCATCTTGAAGGTGCATCTGGATTACCCGTCCCTGGCTCTTCGTGTCCGCCGCATGGGACAGTATGCCTTGGAGCCTTGTACCTTTGCCTTTGGAAGGGCAAGTAAAAGACCCCATCGAATGGGGACGATAGCCGACTTTTTCAATAGGTGTCACTAGTGGTTAAAACTATTGAAATGAAACTGACATCCCGGTCCTGATCAATTTCCCACACAAAAGGCCTCCATTGTATCAGGACAGGGTTTCGGTGTGCTGCCCTCTGTCGAGCTAGGATCCCCATTAAGTGAGGAACTTGAGTAGCTTGAGGTGGCCTATTCCGCACTTAAGAGGGTAATCAATGTTTTGCCTTTGGCCCTGATGGAATAATCCAAGACAGAGTTCATTCACATCGGTAAGCAGTTTGCAGTTCATGGTGTGTTTTTCGCATGTTTTCACTGTACTGCTGATTGCTGATCAGCTTAGCAGAAGTCATCGTCTGTCTGTGAAAACCAATGAAAAACTGGGGACTGGTGTGAATGTGTATTAACAATGCAGGCAGGTACTTGAATGACACAGTACATGCACTGTAGCTTAGCAAATTTGAAGTACATGTATGCAATTTCTCATTTCTATTTTCGTGTTTCTGCTTCCGTACCAGGTCCTAGTGGTAATGTATACAACAGAATGCGAAGTCGGGGTGAAGAAGGCGTGCGCCAAGCTGAGGGTAACGTTCCAGTGTCCCAGCGTGCTACCACCAGTGAGATCATCGCGATGAAGAAACGAGTATTGGTGAAACCATTAGATCCAGCCATGTACAGGTTCGTGTGCTGTTTTGAATTGGGAATTGTTTTGAATTCAGTCTCAGCCATATTTTGGCATTGCAAGTGATGTTACGATGATGTTCTAATGGGAAAATGCGTTAAACTTAAGCTGTCACAATGATATTGTCGTCCCGGAACTGGGATGCAGTACTCTACATCAAGATGTCATGTCCCACTAAGTATACCAGGACAAGGCATTGAAGTAATAAATAGTCCTCAATCTAGTCAATGTTTTCCAGGAGTACACAGCAATGGAGAAAGTGTGCAGCCGAAGAGGAAATGAAGAAATTCATCCATGAGAGAAAGAGGAAACCATTGGCTATTAATCGGGTAGGTGGAAATACCGAGTTGTGAGCCGAATGTCAAATATTATTAGCTCTAAAGACAACATTGGGCAAATTTAATGCACAGCAGGAGGAGACTCTCGATCACGATCACAGCAGGAGGAAGTGCCCAGAAAACCCTGCACTGTCTTTGAGATTTGCCCTCTCATGTGATAGAGACTCTCGATCACGATGCTTCAAATGTGTTCTTTCAGACCGACTCTAGCGACTCTGGCAGCTATATGCGGACTCGTAGGAACAAGAAAAAACGTCCGAATCATTCTTACGGCACCAGAGGGAACAATGAGGAGACGGGAGTGAATCGACTTCAAACAAGAGCTCTTTATGATACAGAAGTGGAGGTTAGAGATTATTTTCTTCGTGTTTATTCAAAACCCAATTAGTTGCTGATTTTTCCCCAGCAAATACCACACCTGGTACATCTCCCCGCAAGTGAAGATGAAATTTGATTCCTACATTTTAAGACAAAGCCTGAAATCATGAAAGAGATTAGCAACACCATTATGTCATAAGATGTCATAAGGCACAATCCCTCCCCAAAGGGTTATGATGTGCAGTTAACTTGCATCTGATTGGTGAAGTGACACCATGTGACCGGCATTTGTTTCTCTTTCATTCAAGGATTCAAACAGTGATACCATCATACAGACCGACAACGAAGTCGAGCAGCTTGAAAACTGGAGTAGTGGACATTCGGCTGTCTGGTGAGTATTCTCTGAAACTTCCTGCAATCCTGAGTGACAAAATTAATTGAGTGTTTGCATTATTTTGTCCACGTGTGGACGGAGTGGCACTAAACCGTATTAAAAACAAGCCATGGTATTCCAGTTGGCAGTCAGGTAGATGGCAGCACAGTTTGCAATGATGATCCCTGTGGTCAGGAGGTGGTCCCGGTGGTGGTCTATGAAACTGGGCTCCACTGCCTGATGATTTTGCCTTCATGCTGCAAAGGGCAAAACTACCATTCAGGGTTTCTGCCAGAAAAAAAAAACAGGGTACGGACCAAAAAAAATTTTTTTATTTTTATTTGTTTATTTTGGTTTTGAACGATGTTTAGTGCCATTTTAGGCGTATTTTGAAGCATAAAATCACTTTCCATCGTGAAATATGATGTTAAATGGTGAAAAACAATGAATACTGCTGATAAATATGTGAATTTATCAAATTTTTGAGGGTACGTATCCATACCCTGGAAAAATTTTAGGGTACGGAATTTTACCCATTTTACCCTCTGGCGGAAACCCTGCCATTGACGTCATGAGATGTTACGAAAAGCTTCGTTTTCATGGCGTTGAGTCTTTTCAATTTCTCCTCTTTACCCTGCAGCGAGTCGAGTGATTATTCTGACTGGATTGCTGACACAGGAATGAACCTCCAACCTCCAAAACGTCCACAGCGCAGGAGAAAGCAACGAAAAATGTCATCTTCTGAAGCAGAATCTGATGCTGAAGTCCCACCAACATCAACCGTGAAGAAAAAGCCTCCTTCACCTAGGAAAAGGGAGAAAAGGGTAAGGAACGGCTTCCTGTGCATTATGTACAGTGCTTATGCAAAATTCACCAGCTGATATCTCAGACATTTTTTGAGCCTAATTGCTTCATTGCCAATTCCTGGTTTAGCAGGACAGTGCAGTGACGCAGAGTGCCAAAGTTCGACGTCACCAGTGACATCTTGACCTGGTCTCAAGTGTAACTGCACTGCGACGTGCATTATGACATCTGTCGCATCAGTCAGTCCCGCTAATGTCCAGTGTACAGTATGGAGAAAAGTTCAAGTAGGAACGAGAGGCTGTCGAAGGGGGCCTGGGGGTCTTCCCCATAAAAAAATTGAAAATCTACATCTTCCCCACATCTGACACCACAATAACTTGGCTTGAAGAGGGAAAATGATCTTTTAGTGGAAAAATTTGCTTTGCCCCTTCTCGCTTGGGGGAGCTACGCCCCTGTTCTCAAATTTCTTGGGGATTTTAGCCTTAACCCAGGACCACTAGAATGCTGTGCAATTATGACTGCAACAGAAATGACGTACGAGTACTAGTCATACATCAACTTCTAACATTTTCAGAAACCTACGAAAAGAATGCCAGAATTGGGAGACTTCAAGGAAGTCCCTGAGGCCTTCATACCTCCAGTATGGCTGACCGACACAATACCTCGAAAAGCCCCGTACGTGCCACAGATGGGTGATGAAGTGATATATTTCAGACAGGGGCATGAACTTTACGTACAGGCTGTGAAGCGACGTAATGTTTATAACCTTGACCCCAGTCGTTTCCAACCGTGGCATAAAATGCCGACTCTCAGGGTAGGTGTTATAAGTTTCTGAAGTACAAATGGTTAACTCATGTATTATTGACACTTGCTCTCAAAAAGCGAGACTTCCTCTTGTTAATCCACTTCTATGACCTGTCTTCCCATCCTTACAGGAGCAAGAACTAGTTAAAATTATTGGAATAAAATATGAAGTGAAGCCACCCAGGTTGTGCTGCTTAAAGCTGGCACAGATGGACCATTCCTCAGGTGCACTGACAGGCAAAACATTTAGTATCAAGTAAGTTTGACTGAATCACTAACTTTTGTTTTGTACAGTTGCAACAGGTAGTGTTTCGACAGATCAGTGTCTCTGCCTGACTGCTTAATGTCAAATTTCAAATTTCCTGTGCAGAGTTCTGCCATGTTGATGTACAAACTCTGGAGCAAGATCCTGTAATCTTAAAGTTAAAAAAAGTTAAAAGTTTGGGTTTATAATCTGATATCAACTACGGTAGAGGTTCTCATCCGACTTTACATTTTAACCCCAGTCCATCCTGAAACCTTTTCAGTAGAACTCAGATGAGCTACTCATTCAGCACTACAATCCGAGCATTTCCGATGGTACCCATTTATACACCTGGGTGGAGAGAGGCCAGTGAGGCAAAGAGACTTGCCCAAAGTCTCCCGCCCAGTGGGATTCAAACCCGGGACCCTCTGACCGCTAGTCGGAGACCTGAACCACTGCACCACCGGGCTCCTCAGTCTTCCAATGTCTCATTGAAAATCCAATTGAATCCATCAGGATTTTACCTAAAAGTGGCATGCGTGATCCGCATTGAATACATTATCATCCATTTGTGTGTGTGTCTTTTACAGATACCACGATATGCCTGATGTGATAGACTTCTTGGTGCTAAGACAGATGTACGACAATGCCGTGCAGAGAAATTGGAAACCTGGCGATCGTTTCTGTTCTCTCATCGACGATGCGTGGTGGTTGGGGGTCATAGAAACTCAAGAACCATTCCAACCTGAATTCCCAGATAGCTTATTCCAGTGTTTCAGTGTGGCGTAAGTTTATCCGAGTGCGATTTCTCCTTGGGACTGCAGGGCTACGGTTTCCTTCTACGTGACCTAAATATCACCCAGTATTGTCTAATAAGTAGCTATATTGCATTGAGAGTTGGTGGTTGCACTCCTGAAGAAGTGCTATTTTTATACAACACAATACAATTCATGTTTAACCTGCTGTACCTACTCAGTTCTAATGAGAGTGCTTTAAATATTCCGAGATCAGTGGACCGCCTTACCTCAGTCACCATGTGACTGAGGTAATCCAACTCATTTATCTAGATTACCCTATGTGTAGTTTAAGTGTTATCATTGTTTACTTCACACCAAGTGAGAATGATTACCACAGTCATATGGTGAAAAATGCGGTCCGCTGATCTGCGAATATTTCATGAACTGTTGCTATAACTACGGTAAGTAGATTACAGTATATACCGTACTTGTGATCATATTTCAGATGGGACAATGGTGAATTTGAGAAGATGAGTCCGTGGGATCTTGAACCAGTGCATAAAAGAAGTAAGTGGGCCTAAGTCAGCCAATATCTTAGATAAACCAAAACAAGGCTGTTCGGTATTAAAATGTATGACTGGATAGACAAATCCCAAATTGACAAGAACGAGAAAGATCTGTGCACTTCCGCCGAAATGGCAAACAGAACCTCGGTCTGAAACCATCTGACACTGAATGCCGTGACGCAGAGAACCCCACGACCATGTGACGACAGTGAGTTCGATGACGTTGCGTCAGACTCGACCATTGCTGAATCATGGATTGCGTCACGTCAGATGGTTTCAGGTCGAGGTTCTGTTTGCCATTTCGGCGGAAGTGCGCAGATCTGGGAATTTGGGATTTGTCTATTGATGTCATCTTTGTGGCAAATGGCTTGGTGAATGACCCTTTATTTTGGTATTTGGAACGCCCTTTATAGTGTATTTTGAAAGTGTTCTGGGAAGTCTCTTGAAAAACTATTTTGTTCTTTACTTCTCTTTAGGGCAACCAAAAGAAAAGGGAGGAAGTATTCCTGTCACCGCGGCCGAGTTGAAACAGCTTCTCTATGCACCCAAATTCAACGAATGGCCCCCTTGCGGCCGCGATGCTGAGTGTGACCGTATTGTCCGAGGTCTCGAGACGATAATGCAACTTTCGGTCGCAGAACCATTCATTGCCCCGGTTGATCTCAGTGCCTATCCTGTGTACGCCATCGTCGTGGAATACCCCATTGATCTCAACACCATCAAGGAACGATTAACAAACAGATTCTACAGGCAAGTATCATTCTGTCCCATGCGACAGACTGAAGAGCCGGGAAATAAATCCCATATGGCCCGGGCTGGATTCGAACCCGGGACCTGCCGCTTGCTAAGCGGTCCTGATAACCACTAGGCTATCAAACATGGTACTGACAATGCACTTTCTCATTACAGGAGGATCAATGCACTCCAGTTTGATATCCGATACATCGAATCCAATTCAAACCAGTTCAATGAAACAGGAACGCCGATCAACAACTGGGCCAGGCTCGTCACCGATATCTGCCTCAAATTTGTCGAGTAAGTTTCTACTCCTGGAATTTGAATAGTAGGCCTAATGAGTCGGTGGAAAATTTGCTCCTGGAAATTGATAATGCATCGCGGGAAATTTGCTCCTGGAAATTGAATGATAATGCATGGGGAAATGAGGAACCCGCGTGCCAGAAATCCCGACAGGTCGGCGCTGCGCCGTTTTAAGTGTTGACATTGCGTCATGAAAAAATCTGCTGTACATTTTCTACAGGAAAAATGAGATAAAGACGTTGCCGAAATCGTCATCTATGTCTTCATTTTAAGAAAAAAAAGCTCCGCAAAATGTAGACATTTTCATCTGCTAGCCTACAAGATGGTGTAAATTTTAATGCCAGGCAACCGAAACAAAAGGGTGCTTTTCAAGCCAGAAATAAATGGAAATAAAGTTAGAAAAAAGAAACTTCGATCGCACTGCTCACAACGCCACGTCGTGACGTTAGTTCCTCTGGTTCCCCATTGGCTCCTGGAATAGGGGAGTGCAGAGAATGTCACTCTTGTTTGAGTGTCTAGTCATTTCCAGATACCTAAGGCCCCTATTACCGGTAAATAGAAGCACTTGAATACAAAAGATCTTTTGGGCTTTGTAATGTGGTTTTGGATAGAAAGTGCTGCCATCTAGTAACTGGGGGACAAACTAGCACTCTCACTGCAATGTGAGAAGAAGATAAGGTATTTTGTGATAAACAATTTCAGGAAAATATATCTACAATAGTAAACTGCATAAGAATCATCCTTGCATTAGCTTAGAGTGTGGACACTTTCACTTTTCACTGTTTTTCTATGAACTGAATTATTGTTGGTTCTGAAAAGTGCACGCCGTAAGAAACCAGGAAAGTCAAATCATTCTGGAACATCTTGTCACTCATTAATCTCAGTTGTAACCATGCATTTTGCATGGCTTATTATTGTTCCATCTTTTTGACCGTCTGGCTTAAATTTAGTCAGACCTGACAATACAGTCAACCCAGAAAGAACATTGTTGTGTGACCGGTCAGCTGTGGTACATTATTTGGCAGTACTTGTCTAACCTGGTTCCATAGTCTCCCTGACGGCAGCGCCATGTCAGCTGCGCAAGGATCCAGGTTATCGATTGTCTTCGAGATCCAAACAGCTGAAGAGACCCAGATAAAACGCAGTTTGGTATATATCGAAAACTAACAAGCCTAGCGGCAATATTGTTTTCTGGTTCACCAACAAAAGATCTTTCAGGGCTTTGCTTGTCTGTTGTGGTTTTGGGTGGAAACTGCTGCCATCTAGTAACTGTCAGACAAACTAGCACTCTCAGTGCAATGTGAGAAGATAACATATTTTGTGATAAATAATTTCAGGAAAATACATCTACAAAAGTAAATGCATAAGAATCATCCTTGCATCAGCTTAGAGTGTGGACATTTTCATTTTTCATTGTTCTTTTATGAGCTGAATTATTGTTGGTTCTGAAACGTGCATGTCTTATGAAACCATGAAAGTCAAATAATCATTCTGGAACACATGCCCGCTCATTACTTTCATTTGTCACCAATTATGCTAACTCTTTTGCCTAACTGGCTTTCAACTTTTTGACCGTCTGGCTAAAATTTGTCAGACTTGACAATACAGTCGACCTGG
>NMRB01000982.1:176103-201385 GCA_002633025.1 Notospermus geniculatus | reverse complement strand
CGTTAAAAATCCCCAATTCATTAAATCTAGCCCCTAGCAAGGCAGTCATTTTTTGATGGATGGATTTTTGCCGTGTTTTCTGATTAGCTGTCTTGTCAGGTAACGGTCCACTTGACGTCCAGCTCCCTGAGTCACAATGCCATGAATTCTGATTGGCCATCAATGGCTGATTGAGTTTGACATGACAAAAAAAATAATAGGGGTGGCTTTTATTATCTAAAGGACAGAGAGAGTGCAGAAGAGAAGAGCAACTGTCAACGGCCCGTATTCTAAAACCCTCCTTTAAATGGGCCTAAAGTAGACCTACCTAACTGAGGAGTTCCTTTCCTAAAGGCTCCTTAAAGCCCCAGTCACATATCCACTCTGGCGCCCGTACGGCGAGTAAAAACAGACATTTTGGCCAATTTCTACGGCGCCCAGTTTGATCCAGTCTACATGTAATTTCCACTTACCCATTGAGGCGATTTCGGCATATTCACCTTTAGATCCGTGTTTCAGTCTCTAATCCACGGCAAGCCGCTGGGTGGGGAAAATTGTACGGGGCCCGGTGGATTTGTGACCTAGGCTTAATTGAATGGTATTCAAGAACCACACTTCCCTTATGTTAAGGTCGTCCTTTGCCACAAAGTTGGATATTCCAGACCAACCTTCCCTTTAAAGGCCTCCTTAAAGGGAGACTCGATCCACTCATTCTAAACTTTTAAATACACGACATGTTGTGATACCCGACATCGATGAATTTTTATGTATTAACGATATTTCAAAAATTCAAAATTTTACACAATGAATGAAGTCTCCCTTTAAGGCAAAATAAGGCATTTCCTGTAATGAAGGAAGATTCTTGAAATGACCCAACCTTTGCTAAGGAACTTAAGGTACCTAAAGCGTCCTTTGATCCAAAATAAAGGTTGGTTCTTGAAATGAAATTCAGCTCAAGGTTGACTTGAAGTCCTTAAAGGGAGACTCCATTCATTGTCTAAAGTTTTGAATTTTTGAAACATCGTTAATACATTCAAATTCGTTGATATCTGCAACGTGTCATATCTTATCAGCAAACTCATCATTTTAAGCATTTTTATTGCATCCCAAGGGGACATTGCACAGCACATGTGATGTCATATAATGCATATTTATGAAGGTACTAACGAATAGGCCTAGGCAGTCACAGTATTACCGTAGGTCATTCACTACAATAAGTCATTCACTACAATAGGTCTTCAGCCTATGGATAGTGACATCACAACTCATGGCAATAGTCTCCATGGATTGATAAAAATTCAAAAGTTTACAATGAGTAGAAAATCCCTTTAACATTGAAGGAACGTTCTACAATACGGGCCATGATTAATGTCTGCAATTCAAACATCACCCAATATGTCATTCAATTATAATGCCAACTTCAACCAAGGACATGTCAGCCGTAGCTCCTCATTACTATTTTCAACCATCATGACATCTCAACCCAAAAGGAAGTGATGTAGACACTTTTAAATCATGTTCACTTCCAGACAGTAATTAACGTCAAATACCCGGTAGTATACAAGACTGACGTAAAGTCTGTCAATTAATGGACTCGCTAACAGCATATATTCAAAATGTTTGTTCCTGTCAACAAGAAGAGATTTTATGTATAGAGTTAGTTCCCTTGGTGATCTTAGATTAGAGCTTCCAAGTTATGTGTCATGGCCAGGTTGTCATCAGCAGAATCATAAAGGAATCAAACATAAAGGTTCAACTTACAAATTTAGCATTTTATAAATGTGCACAACAGTATCCCTTTAAACCTCAACAGATTTGCATTCTGACTCTTTCATGTGATAGGCAAGATCCTTCTGCATGTTTAGCGCAAATTTTGTTGAACTAGGCAATACCCGTTTGGTGGCGGAACTGCTAAATTCATGCGTCATTATAGGAGCGCTTGGTGGTGGTAATGCGAGGTTGAGATCTGGTCCGATTCCGACTCCCGCTCCGACTCCGAGGTGCAAAATTTTCAAGTTGGAGATAAATTTACCACCCAGGCGGGTTCTGTTCGTTCTCCTAGAATGAATAAACACCATTTCTTTGGAAAAACCCGTTGTATTTGATGACGTACATAGTTCCCAAAAAGGAATCCTCTAGAGTGGGAGTCGAGACTCGGAACGTAATCTGAACATCCCTAATGACGTCATCCCCGTTCAACTGGCGTAATGACGTCATTCCGCCGCACATGACGTTGCCGACGTCACGGATGACGCGACGGCAATCTCGGTGACGTCATGACGTCAATAGGCCTGAACAGCATTGTTATTTTCGTTAATCTCTTAATATTTCGAAAACTATAAGTGATATCAAAATTCGGGCTTCGTAAGGACACTTCCCAGGCCCGTCTGCACTTGCATACCAAGTTTGGCGGCGATCCGTTCATTAGTCTCGGAGAAAATCGCGGACAAACAAACAAACAAACAAACTCTTGTCAAATTTTAGTATGATTCAGATTAGTTGATCTTATGATACAAAAGGACTGAATTAATGAGAACTCCACGAACGATGAGAGCGCAGGGTCATCTGTGTACATTTGAATAGGCTAACGTACATTTGCACATGGAACACTAATGTTGCTGAAAATAGCTCTGTTATCCTCAGAAATGGAATTCAAGGCATCAAGTTGACAGATTCATGTCCCCCACTGCCATAAAAAGCTGAGACTCCTGCCGTACGTAAAGCCAAAATTCAGGCAGTGAGAGACATCTGGTGGCAACACATGAAATGTATCCCTCAGTTACTTCATCGTTCGCAGTTAAAGATAATTTACCGCGACTTCATTATTTACATCAGTGTTTGTAAACATTGATGTTTACATTATTTTGGACTTTTGGGACATGCCATTACCCTCAAATTGAATATTTACTGTATCAAAAGAATTTCTAGAGGGGCATGTCACCAACAAATTACTCATAAGACAAAGAAAGACTGGACACAAACAAACAAAATGTAAATAAACAATGATTTTCGTGGCCCAGGAAAATACCCATGATACCGGTACATTATCTTTAAACCTTTATGTTTGATTCCTTTAAGGCAGAATCCATCGGGAGCACATCAAAGTTTTCAAACCAATCTCCTTCTGTTTCTTGAGGTACGAAATAATTTCCTGTCAATACGAAGATTCTTTTACATAGTGGTACCAAATATCGGGAAAAATCCAGTGGGTGGGATAACGACTAATCACCTAAGGGTATTTCTCATTACAATGATATCCGAAAAGAAAAAGGAGAAAGACGCATGAAAAACGAGCCCGTTCGTGTCGTATTAGATGCGTGCTGATGGGGGCCATCACACAGCAACACTGCTGATAACAGTTACACCATCTCCCAAAAATGTTGCCTCCTTGATATACTGGCTTAAAAAGTTTTGGCTACTTCGCATTAGCTGATCGTAACAAGTCTTAACTTCAGGCTAGCCTACCAGTAAAAATGTACAACGAATGCAGGTGAAGTTTGTTTACATTTTTTCCTGAAAATTCGTCCCCTTTCAAATTCTATTTCTAAATCAAATTTTTTCGCTTTCGATTCGCTTTAATCAAAATTGTTGCCATCCATTGAAAAACTGTTACCAACTAGAACTGAGAATTCACTAGAAGTGAATTCATGACCACACCACAAATGTTTTTGCCAGAAGCTGGTTTGTCATGTTGACGTAAGATGGCGGTGTTCGAATGCTGCATCTGAGACGGCGAACTGGCGAACGATCGATCAGGATGTAGGCCTACACGTCATCATGACGTTGTGCACAACATGTACAGGCATGACGTCCTGCCATGCATAGATCTCAGGTTTCCACGTACGGTTCTATTTATAGACTCCGATTCTATTTAAAGACTACGGCGATCCCGATTTATTTAGCTGAAAAAGTTCATTATCTCAGCCAAAATTGAATGAAAGTGCACAGGAATCATTTCATCGCGAGAGAACAATTAGATCTTTAGACTGAGCAAGTCAGATTTGACGTGCATGCCCTAGTTTGACCGAAAACGTGGAGGAAAGGAAAGTGGTAGAGAAAAAATTTGCGTCCTGCGGAAACAATACTGACCACACCACTGAGTGGTGGTGTGGTCATAATTATTTAGGTGGTGTGGTCATAATTATTTAACATTGCACCCAGGGATAAGGGGCTTTGAACTGTAAGACCATTGCAATCAATGATACCATAAAGACATCAAATCCCTAAAGAAACCACTTGAGCACATTCTGTTTCTTGTCCGATAAGTTCCAGTTTTTCTCACCAGATGGCTCTTATCACCCCAATTTCCATGCTAAAATAATATTTCTAATCAAATATGGGTTGGTGGCCATAGCATGCAACAATCCACTAGCTCTGAGCCCCAATTTGTGAAGAACGACCAATTCATAAAGGTGCCAGGGCTGGATAAACCTGTTGGTCACATCCCTGTACATGTACATATGTACAGTAGCCTATCTAAATGTATAACAGATGACCCGAGAGACACATTGTGCGCACGGGTTGTCTGCTAAATGTTCCATATCACAAGAACTACTGAATGGAATTGTATGGAATTTTCACACATCATGGAGAAGACCCATAGCTATCGTATGAAACAGTTGGAAGAAGTTTCATCGAAAATTTCTTTGGGTATCACGTTTTTCTCAGAATGTCGCAAACCAAAAGTGAAACCTTTAGGCCATTTTTTTATATTTTAATACTTGGGGTACGGGACCGCCGACGTTGAAATTGCCAAATTCAGGAAAAAAAATAATTGAATTTTGGTTGTTTTTTTGTCCTCCGATCCTGTGCATAAAAATAAACCCCTGAAAAAAATTGAAAAAAATAAATAAATAATAAAAATAAATCTTCAAATTTCTCAGTTATTTTTTTCTGCTGATATTGTGTTCCTTCTTTTTGATGTCGATACAATAGTGTTTGGGAGCCATCATGGTGGAAATATTTCTTCCTCCTCCGCAGAGCATATCAAGATATGTTTCGAAAAAAAAATCAGTATACACTGATTATTTTTTAAATTTTTTCCCCCTCCGACTAAGATTTCGTACCAAATTTCCCGTAAACCAACTAATTAAAAAAAACGGCCTAAGGGGTTTGGTGTCTTTATGATGATACAGATTCATAGCCAATAGCTCTTTTCTGAGCTAGGCTACGGAATGGGTAAAGAACAAAGATGTGTATCCTTTCAGAAGAACCACACGGTGTTTCATCTCAAAATCTTCAGGAGCGGATTGTCCATATCAATGAATGGTAGAAACTGACATCAAAGATAGAGCCTCATCTGCCCTGAAGTATTGTACGGTACAACCACCTGCCACCCTTCGGGTTACTCTCAGCATTTTTGACGTTTAAAGTTCCTCGATCAGACTGCTTCTGGCCTTCTCTGCTACATCGTACAAATGCAAAAACAGGGAAAATGATATCAAACTTATCAACAAGAGGGCTATTGGCCTGGCGCTCAGCTGACAATGATTAACAGGTTGACACAGGAGACGAGAGAGATGAGTGCAAATACAGTAGTTCACCATTTAATGGTCATGAACTAGAAGCAAATTTACGTGACCAGGTGTAATGTTTTTCAGTGTGCCAGTGCCAGTGTGACAATACAATAGATTGACGGAATAAGCGGCGACTCGACAATGAGCGACACACAGAGAAACAGCGAGTCCGTTTCCCAGTGTGTTCCGAACAATGGGAATCACACAGAAAAATCGCCACACTGAAAAACGTTACACCTGTACAACAAAATGAGCCGGAATGAGCACAGACATGCAGAAGAAGACCCAACACGTCCAAGGTGACACCAACAGTTTGTTGATTTCAAGATTGTCTCCCCATTGTGAAATTTGACTTTGTCGATTTCTGTAACTGTTGTCTGGTGTCATCTTCGGTCTTCTTCTGTGCGCATTCCGACTCATTTTGTTGTGCTGGGTCACATTATGGTTGTAGTGGGGGATGTGAGTAGTTTCACTCAGAGATGAGACCAAACTGACTGCCTGAGAGGGTTCTCAAGTTGTGCAGCGGAATGCAATATCAGAGATGGACAACTAGCGGTCATATTGGAAGTTGGAGCAGACCTAAAATTGATATGGTGCACCCTCTGACCCATATCACTATGCCTCTAAAATATGAAGTTCGTTGACCAAGCGGATCTCAAGTTATGGATCAGAATGCAAAATCCAAGATGGCCACCAGGTGGCCATTTTGGAAGTTGAAGCACACCTAAATTGATCAGCTGGGTTAAAAACCTTGCAACAATAGTGTAAACCTTGTAATATTTAAGTGCCAATGTTATCGTCAAGGACAACTAGAGCAATGTCGATGGGAAGCCCATCGCATATCTCCCCGCTTTCGACAGGAAGTAATGGTGACATGGTTATTTTTCCTGTGTCTTTCATATATTGACCCTGGCAGTGTTTCCGCCAGAGGGGGGGATGGGGGGATGAATCCCCTCCTCAAAAATTTCAAGGAGGGGATATCCCCCCTCAAGTTTGCAGACTAACCTTTTTCAAATATCACTATTTTCACTTCAGTAGTGTTTTTCTTTAATTTGTCACATTTCAAATGCAATTTTCATGCAGAAGGAATTGCATTTTGGAGTGTAAAAAATGACTCTGGAGGCCATTTTTAACCAAACCCCCCCCCCCAAAGTTTTGAAAGAAAAAATTTTTTTTTCGAAAAAAATTTTTTTTGAAATTTTTTTTTCTCCCCCCCCCCCCTCCTTGACAATCCTGGCGGAAACCCTGCCTGGTGGGAAGAGGCCGAGTTCGATCGAAGTACATTGGGGGTTGGGAGTGTTGTCACATTAGTGGATGAGTACACAATATATACCAATGTTTCAAACTCCTCCATTGAACGGTGAAGGAGGAGATATCACTTTTGGACGGCTCATGGTTTTTATCGAAGTTTGACCCCTGTGACCTTGAAACTAGGTCAAGGTCAAAACCCCTATGATATATTGTGAAGCTGTCACAGATAAACCTTCACACAAAATTTCATCACTTTATCACAATTACTTTAGGAGTAATGACCATAAATGTGTTTTTCACATAACGCCCCCTGGTGGAAAGACAGGGAGTTGGATCGAAATTCCAAGAGTGTTGTGCACAATAGTGGATGAGTACCTAATACATACTAAAGTTTCAAGCTCCTCCGTTGAACGGTCTAGGAGGAGATATCACTTTCGGATGGACGGACAGCCGGACGGCCAGACAGCCGGACGGCCGGACTGACGGCGGAGGGTAAAACAATATCTCCCCGACTTTTTTCAAAAAGCAGGGAGATAAAAACAACACATAAACAGCCAGGGGTTGTTGTAAACCCTGTTGGCAATGAAAGCCCCCGAAGCTATAAAGCAGCTTACTTTGACGTTGAGTTGCTATGGCATCACCATTTTTTTGGTCGAAGGTTGCCGATACTGAGATGTCAGTGGATCGAGACAAGCACAGGTGCTTTTGATATCAGCCATGAATCTGGATATGTGACAACAGTTTAAGGCCGGGCTTTTTAAAGAGATTCCAGGGAACCCAGGTATCACATCCCGTGTTAAACACCAGATCGAGCATCACAAAAACATGCCCTCAAGAGCTGAGCGTCCAAAAAAACATGCCCTCAAGAGTTGAGCGTCAAAAAAACATGTCCTCAAGAGTTGAGCATCCAAAAAAACATGTCCTCAAGAGTTGAGCGTCGAAAAAACATGCCCTCAAGAGTTGAGCGTCGAAAAAACATGCCCTCAAGAGTTGAGCGTCGAAAAAACATGCCCTAAAGAGTTGAGCGTCCAAAAAACATGTCCTCAAGAGTTGAGCGTCCAAAAAACATGCCCTCAAGAGTTGAGCATCCAAAAACATGCCCTCAAGAGTTGAGCGTCCAAAAAACAGGCCCCCAAGAGTTAAATGATCCTCATGTACCCACACTACTGAACCAGCCACTTCAATGAAGGGGGAGTGAGATACACATGTAAAGAGAATCTCTCTTAATGTTCCACAAAGTTCAAAGTCAAAGTCAACAAGTAGTTATTGGATATGATCAAGGATAGTTTATGCTTCCGGCTTGATTGAAGAAACTTTGAATTGGTTCTAACAAGTTTCTATTTTGATGTGGTTCCACTTCCAATGAAATGATGAAGTTGGCAATAATCGCTTTGGTGGAGAGAGCTTGAAGACTGAGTCAACAACAAATGAAGAGGAGATGCAAGTGTGACATATGCGGGTGATCCACTGACTTTACGATCAGTTGGCGACTTGTTCACGACGGGTTTGCGACTAGTTTACGACGAAAAATCGTGGCAGGTGGATCAGCGTTCACGATTAGTTCACCACGGGTTTGCGACTCGTTCACGACTGAAATATGTTGACGACTAGTTTGCGACGAGTTTACGACGGGATCAAACATGTTTGATTTGGTCGCAAACTAGTCGTCAACTCGTCGTAAAATTTGCTCTGTAGCAGACGTATTTTTTCGGTGGATCAGCTTCAACGTTACGTCATTTCTTTACGATCAGCTTGCGACTAGTTTACGACGAGCTGGCGACTTGTTCACGACTGCCATTGTGAACAAGTCGCCAACTGATCGTAAACTCGTTGTCAAGTCAGTGGATCACCCGCAATACTCTTGTACGTATGGGCTTGTGTCGAGAGCAAACCAGGAGGAGGAGGTAAGGAATAGAAACTACAACAACAATGTCAAAGACAACATACTTATCAGAAGAAAACCAAAGGGCATCCATGTCATGTATATACAGCAGAGAGTTCAGACAGCGCTCTCGCGAGGGACCAGACCAGACCAAAAGGGTATACATGTGACATGACTTCGAGGGTACATATTATGATGGTGGGTATGGGTAAGGGCCTGTCTACACCATCAAGATTTCCAAAACATTTCAAAAACATCCAGCTACAATTTCCAAAACACCGTTGTTTTCGGTTTGTTGCACAGTGTGGAGTGGACCTGCAACTTTTGCAAACCAATAATTTTGAAAACATGTTTTGATAATGTTACAGAGTGTAGACCAACCCCGAAACAAGCTGCAACATTTCCAAAACACTTCTCAAAATGTTTTGAAAATGTTGATGGTGTAGACAGGCCTTAACGGTACATCCCACCTGAGCAGACGTCAGATATGTTTACAGTAGCAAATTCCATTGATTGGTTAACGACAAGTCCCTTCTGCGGCCGTTCGTTCGAGCATCAATACAGCATATTCGCCCGAAGCATTCTATACCAAAAAAGACGTTGCACATTAGGGCAGTCAGAATCATTCATTGCTTTTGATATGGCGATCAGTGCAGTTCCTCCTGTACTATTGGATGTATATTGCTTAGGGGCTGTCTCAAAATTGTTTTGACGCCAAAAAAGACGAAGTGACTTCGTCGGGGGGGGGGGGGGGGTCTCGATTTGGGGAAGCCCAGTTCATCTTTTTAGAAAAATTTGGGATCACTCTTTTTTACAGGAGAATGACTTATGCTTTCTTGGTTTACTAGTGTCTTCACATGTTTTTCTTTATCATCTTTCCATGCCTACTCTCCCTACATGGATGAAGCCAATGTCAAGGGCGTGCCCACTTTGTCTTTTCAAGGGGGAGGTGGTCAGGGAAAAGATGAACTCACTTCGTCTTTTTTGGCATCAAACTTTGAGACGGCCCCTTATACTATGATTACCAGGGCTACCATTATTCCAAATGGTCTTCAACCGTATTGCCTGTTTTTTCCCAGATGGATCGAAAGTAGGGATACGCAGTAATACCCTGGTATCAAATCAGATATCACTCCAAAAAGAAGAGAACGGCAGTGCTTTTAACACATGTACTATACAAAGAAACATTTTTACCTATGATGCTACACAAGCTAGCGGTTTCTATAGTAATGGTCTGTACTAAGCTGATAAATTCTCGCCTTCAATGACAGGTCTCGTGAGGGTTTCATGTGAAACGGGTCCAGTGATTGATATCCCCAGGGACACATGAAAGGATGTCAGCAGCTATATTGAGACCTAAGACATGTAGCTTGGAAAGCGAGGCAGTGAGCTTGGCAGAAAGGGTAAATGTCATCCTGGGTATATACAAAGATACCCAGGATCTCAATCTTCACTAAAACAATACCCTGGGTGTAGTTTCGGTAGCCGAACATCACCCAGCATCCGCAATCGGTGCTTAGGAACGAATCCTAGTTATTTAGAAATCCCGTGGAATCTCGCGGTCTCGCGCCGCGGAACTCGTTGAGTGTAGCTGTTCTTGACATTCTTCAGGCTGTCACGTGAACACGGGCAAAACCTTCCAGGTGTCATACCAACATGCTAGGTGATGTTCCGCTACCGAAACTACACCCAGCGTATTGTTTTAGTGAAGATTGAGATCCTGGGTAATCTTTGTATATACCCAGGACGACATTTACCCTCTCAGCGTGAAGTTGATGGAAAACATGGTTATTTCTTCCTTCGATGCATCAATGGGGATATTTCTCTCGTTAGAGGCCACCACCAGTTAGCGGCCCTAGAACGTCATGAAATTAAATTGACGTCACAGAGAAGAAATGCATGCTACAACGTCATCCATAATGACGTGGAAACCATGCCTTAAAGGGGGGTTTACACGATTCAACTTGTTGAAAGCTGTTAAAAGGATTCAACTTGTTGAAAGCTGTTAAAAGTTGAAAGGATTCAACTTGTTGAAAGCTAAGTTGAAAGGATTCAACTTGTTGAAGGCTGCTTCAACAGGTCTTTCAACAGCTTTCAACAAGTTACCAAAATAGCTTCAGGTTCCTATTTAATTTCTGGCAACTTGTGAAAGACGTTGAAAGCTGTTGAAAGAGGTGTTTAGACGGTTCAACAGGTTTCAACAACGTTCAACACCTTTCGACTTTCAACAGCTTTCAACAAACGTTGAATCGTGTAAACCCCCTTTACGTCACTGCCTTTTAGGACCGCTAAGAGGCGGCCTCTAACGGCAGTATAGTCTCCCATTATTTTAAATTATTTCATTTTTTGTCACTGCAATGTACACAAAATTCACCAGGGGCCATCGATCTGATGAACCAAAACTGGGCAATTTTGTGCGCACATGACCTCTTCAGCCACTTTCCCAACACCGCTACGTGCCATTCAACCATGACATGTTTCCAATACCATCAGAGTTATTGGAAGACACTGGAGCTTCATCCACACCATTCGATCCTATCAAGACAAATGATATGGATTACCCCACTTTGTCTAGACAAATCTTTGACGGTGGGGATTTCAGATATAGTTTCATGGTTCAACGTTCAATTAACTTGGAAAGGTTATTTGGTTTTTGTCATGGTCATCTGGATGTTGTATCAATGTTGCAGAAAAACAAGAGGCCCATGGGCCTGGCGCTCAGCTGACATTGACAATGACCTGCCAACTCTACGTGCCAGTTTAACGGACTACAGACGGACAGACGGAAGCCACTTAGTATACATATGAACAGCCCCGCTGACCTTTGGTCAGCTGAGCTAAAACATTATAAATTGTAAGTGGTCAAAATATTTACATCCACTGTCTATAGATGGAGTACGGCAGTAGTTTTTGTCTTTAGGGATTGCGGCTTAAGTGTTAGGGTAAGGATTAGTGTTACAGGAAGGGCTAGGCTTAGGGTTAGGGGTAGCATTAGGGTAAGGACTGGAATGGAAATATTGGGTGCCGTATCCTGTAAAAGTGCCTACCAGTAGCCTGTGCCAAATATTTTCAACATGTGAGAGACATTTTCAAAGAACCAGAAGGAAAGCTGAAGCACAAGGGGCAAAATCCAGGGCCCATATTCACAACAGCTAGCTTAGTTGAGAGTAGGCAAAACAGGAAGTAGGCGAAATGGAGAGTAGGTGAAATGGGGAGTATGTGAAATGGGGGGTAGGCAAAATGGGGAGTAGGCAAAATGGGGAGTTGGCAAAATGGGGAGGTAGACAAAATGGAGAGTAGGCAAAATGGGGGGTAGGCGAAATGGTAGGCAAAATGGGTAATAGGCAAAATGGGGAGTTTTTGTAGGCGAAGTGGAGAGTAGGCGAAATGGGGGTAGGCAAAATGGGGATACACCCATGCGCATTGGCCTCTACAAACTGGGAAGTAGGAAGTAGGTGTGCCCGGCAAGGTTTTATGAATATGGACCCAGGTGAAATTGGACATGACTCCACATCCCACCACAGCCAAATTCAAGTCCTACTCAGGGAAAAGGCATGACATATGACATATGTCAGAAGGGGAGACAGAGGCAATCTGTTACCTATAATCCTGCCACTGACAAGATAGACCCAGCCATCCAGGATAAAATGGAACTTCGTGTTTGTGTCGAATGCCTCCAAGAGAAGTGCACCTCTCTATCAAGGCCACCCAAGTTCAGTTCCACCAGTTAGGTCATTTCTATCAGTAATAGTGAGGTTTCGCAAACCTAGTGAGATTTCGCAAATCTAACAAAACATGAAGTACGAAATACGAAATTCAACTTTATTTCCAGTCCTGGAAACAAAGTTGAATTTCATATTTTTTCCTGACCTAATGTAGTTCTGGAGATGGTTGCTACCACAAATGTTCCTGCATGCTCTCAGTGCGTCTTTTAGCATATTTTTTAATTTGCACTTCATGTCTTACGAAGTGGAAACGAAAGATAAATTTCAATATATATTTTAATATACACCGTTAAATTCTAACGTCATACGCTAAAAGACGCTAATTGCATCATGTGATACATTTGTGGTACAGTACAGGTCACAATTGACATCCCTAAATTCGCGTAAGTTACTCGTAAGTCACTCGTAACTTACGCAACAACTCACGAGCTATGTTACGCTCAACTTACGAGGTGAGTTACGCAAATTTCGCTAGCTACGCAGTGATTTACGAGGCGAGTTACACGATTTTGGCGAGTTACGCGATAAGTTACGCGAAACCAAAGCCGTGAGTTACTCGTAAGTTACGCGTAACTTACGAGTAACTTACGCGAAGCCGTTGGGATGTCAATTGTGACCTGTACTGTACAAACCATCTTCTGAAATTCCTTACGTCTTGGACATGAGGTCCAATTTCGTATATTCGTGTTTCGTCAGATTTGCGACAACTCACTTTTGACTTCTGTCATTAGGACACCTTCATGACCTCTCAGTTAAAAGGACAATGGTACTGCCACTTTTTCTCGACAGTCGGCGCCACCGCGCCACTCTCCAACCCAGGGACTAACTACGTCGTCGGCAAATTGAGCCGATTTACTATACATTTTGTAATGCATTATTATAATTCGTGTTGCTGCCACCAGGTGGCTCCCTCTACGCCGCCAGTCAAATAACGCATTTGAGATCCAATACCGTGCTACTTTAACACAGCATTCGTCAGTCCAAACGTTGTCAATCATAGAAGGGTTCCACTTTACATAAGCTAATCCTGGAATGGAAGCCATATTCGGTGAGATTGACATCCTATCTCTTACATTCTCTTGTCCTCGCTTCACAACAAAGGATAGTAACATTTTTCAAATCGATACAGACAGAATATAAATATCTGACTACTTTCATCATCTATACATACTTAATACAAGGTACCCTGCCATCAGACAGGATATGGCATCTGACAGTACCGTGGGAGTTGTGGTTCACAGGTTAGTAATTTCATCAGTGACAGAAAGGCTCTGGGTTCAGGTTTGTATCCCAACGGAGCTGCTCCCGGCCATCGCAGAATATGATACGTCTTCAGTGGTTTATCGTTGGTGTTTAACAGAGATATCACGTTACTGAGGGTCCCTACATCCAATTAACTTAAAAATAATTGAAGATCACATTTCAACAAAGTTTCCAATCTGAAGTATGTTTATGAAGTATGTTTCCAAGTTCTTTTATTCCCTTTACCACATAAAGCCACTGGAACAATAACAGGGGATTGGCTGGTATTCATAAAAGTTAGCAATATTCTTACTTAAAGCATGACTGTATGTGTTACTGTTAGGTGACTCTTTATCCCTCCCCACTGTGATAACAGTAACACTGGTCTCCTGTCCAACCTGTATATAGCCAGTGGTAACACTGAGGCTGGACTGATACCATGTCGAAACAAAAATGGCCGCCATACCTTTCATCACTTGAGAAGTTCAATGTGCTGTTATCATCATCATCATCATCATCATCATCATCAAATAGGCCTCATGAGCCTGCATTGCCTCTTTGCCATGTTAGTGTGACCACCCCTTCATCGGGTAAGGTAACATGCTTCAACTCATTCTTTTATCATGTTTATATGTAGCAACACTCTCGATGCCTAATTGGTAACTTAGACCATTCAAATAGATAGATTTGAACAGTCTTTCGAGTATGCTGAATATGACGTTGCCTAAAGTCAAAGGTTACCTCATCCGTCAGGAGATACAAAACTTAATGCATACAGCGAGGTCCAATGTAAAAATATGCAAAATTTGAAGTAAAAGCACTTGCTAGCTTTTATGAATATCAACTAGAAATTAATATCATAACCATAACCAGGACCTTACTGGCGGCACTGCTATGACGATTTAAAACCTTTCCTTTCGAACAGTGGATACTTTTTACATTCTCACCGGGCCTGCTAATAGTTACATCAGGATCACCAAACATCATTGTTGTTGCTAATCTAAGGATGATGCAGCTCCATTATTAAAATCTCAGTCCCAAACAAATTAGCTAACAGAAACTCGCCCACACAACTATACACCATTGTCATAACAGAGCATTGTTGATGAATGGACAGCCATCGTTACACTAAGCCACCACAGCACAGTATCTTTAAAATCTGCCTGTCACAGCCAATCCACACTGCCACCCGGTACGAGGAACCAACATATTGGCTCGCTGCCGGAGTGAGTACAGCATCACCGCTCGACAGATTGTCAGACGAGGTCGGCATTCCATTGGATAGGCATGATTGACGATATTGATGAGAGATTAGTCCTAAATTGGCAGCCGATGGATGACAATCGTACCGGCACTTTAGTTATCCGGCTGGGGAGATAGTATGATATATATTTCGGAGCAGAAAATCGACTGTTGGATTAGCGAGTATATGAGGAATATATGTGAAAGATGTCAGACCGTTAGGCATTAGGAGAGGCGTATCACTATCGTATGTGGGTATACGTAGGACTGGACTTCAAATTTATCCAACTGAGTTCGGACAATAGGTTACATACGGCAAGTTGATTTGCACAACAAGTTTATTTCTGACAAACTATTGTAAGGTAAGTCGTGAATTTGTTTTTGGGAGGTTTAGAAATCAAACGATAAACGTAAACTTTACGACAAGGTTATTTTTCATACTACATATCAGGCAGAGTTTATATTGCATTTTCGGTACAAAAATAACGTTGTCGTTGACGTTATCGTTTGATGTCTAAACTTCCCATTTATGTGTCAATTACTCAAAAACATTATGGACACCAGCAATGAATGGTTGAATGATGGCTCTTTTGGTTTTGAATGCAGGAAAAGGGTTGAAAACAATAGACGTATTTTGGACGCATGAACGAATACAGACAATGATCAGTTTAGGTTCTTTGGAATGGAAGGTGGTGGCCAAAATTACTCTCTATCCGGAACTTTAAGACCAGACAATGAGGAACTTCTAGGCCCCCGCAAATGGCATTCACCCTAGTAAAAAGCCTATTGTACAATTTGGTCAATCAACCCCAAGCTCTACTCGACGGCGCTGAAGTGAATTGTTGATGAACATGAATTGACTGGCATTCTGGTCTTAAAGTTCCGGATAGAGAGTATTCGAACGCTTGGCATTTAATAGGTATTTCAGTTGTTCGTATCAAAATGGCAATCAGTGTGCCAACAAAACAATTTCATTTTCCTCAGGACAATGCACCTTCTCCAATTATTTGAAGTAAATAATGGAAACCAGGCTTTGTATGCAGCATCTTAATATATACTGAGTGTTCGAATAGTTTTGACCACCACTGTAGGTAATCTTTGTTTCTTTTAAAAAAAGAACGTTTGTGCAGAAGAAATGACAACAATAACATGCTTCGAATTTAGCTGGGATTCTGGATACATCCATCAATGTGAACCACAATTCTAACCGTGAAATGCCAACCATTTTTACTCATTTCTCAGTTTCTTCACAACTCATGGTTGGTTGCGGGCAGCAGTTGCCGTCATTACGACGGTGAGTGATGACTTAAGGGAAATGTCAACCGTAAGTGGTCTCACATTTTGTTTGTAAGTCCATTAGTTAAGACCAGTCACCATAGTAATAGACCTGCGGGCTATTGAGACTTCATAAGAACCGTTAGGTCATGTTGTTAAGAATGAAATATCACAATATCTAATCAAAGGACAATGCATCAGCAGAACAAAAGGAGGAGGCGTCCTTTTTCGAAAAGGAGATAAGAGTACACCCTAGGGAGCACAAGCTCCTGTATCACCAAACCTCATATTAATGCTGGAAAGGGGCTCGATAAAGTCATACTTCGCGGCTTTGTTTCACCTCGAAATTTGGCACGATCAGAGATGACGCACAATCCTGGTGCAACAGATACATGTAGTTGAATTTTCGAAAATGACTTTCTGGGGGTCAGAATAAGTGTTTTGTTCTCATCATCACTGTACAACTCTATTCATAGTCGGGAAAGTCCTCAGGGAATTCCCCTTTTTTTGTTACTTGGTGTGCACCATATCCTCAATGACCGTTTTCCGCCAATCTTTCAGGACAAGCTTCTCAGGACACTAATTGCTGCTAAAAAGTCACAGTTTCATTCTCAGATGGCAGGAAAGTGCTTCTCAGGCACATGAATTTTCGAATTATTCTGCCCCCCCCCCCCCNATGCCCCCCCCCTTTTCTCAGAGTCGTGGATCCGGCCCTGAAAGTGAATGTGCTGCATTGCTTCTAGGACAATCATCAGGGGAATTCCCCCAAACAGTCCCGGGGGAATTGACCTGGCGGGGGGGGGGCAGAGTAACGGGAAGCTGGTGATGGTTCTCGGGAGGGCACTGTTTGGGGCAAATCAACAAATGATTTTTCTTCCGCTGTATTCTAAGGTATGGACACAATCATCGATTTTGCCACGGGTACTTCGCTATGCTTAATGCTACCACTAGTATACTCCTTTACATGGATGAAAATCTACCATATGTGGTCTGCCTGATGTGGGAAATAAACTAGAGATTCCCACAATTACGGCTACAGGTTTGTGTCATTATACTCTACTAAGCCTTCTGAATGTGATTGCAACAGTTGTCACAGTATAATTTATAACTGATAAATTACCTTCAGGGCATGCAATGTTGACACTGATCATCTATTTCTGGTAACTCGAAAACAGTGGAATGTGGAGTGGAACCTCCTTCAACGGACAACTCCAGCATGAGGTACCTCTCCATTGCGGACACCCAACTTGCGTCCCCATTGGACATTTGTTTGACTTCTATATGAGGACACCTAACAACTAAGGAAGCATCGTTCAATCTAAAATGTGTCCTTATTAAAGAGGTTCCACTAACAATGCCATTTACCATTCACTATTCAGCACTGCACATGACACGCTATCTGACAGCAACGTTCACCTCTTGGGAATTAAACATAGGTGATTCTTCTAAGCGGAGTTCGACATTGCGTCTTGAAGCAACTCGCATCAACTGGCTTTCCGACGATGGAAACAAATCGGAGTGACTGATCAGTTGCCGATTTTGTCGACCTGAGCGCACTTGCGTCTCCGAGCAACTGCCAGAGCCACTAGTTGCTGCGAGTTGCCCATGTTGTACTTTTCGGCGACTAGTTGTCTCCAGTTCCACTCAGATCCGTCGACCTGCACCTGCTTGCAACTATAGGAGCTGGCAGCGAGTTGACCGATAGGTGTCACTACAGCCCAATTCAATGCATATAGCGGACCCAGTCATTATTGATTGAGCAGCAATCACGTAGATTTTCCTGTACATTGGTCCACTAGAACTTTGCTGCCATCTGTTGGCAATATGCACGGCTGACTGCTCCTATTGCTTGAACGGGGATATTTCTTTGAAAATCACGTGATGGATACCGAAAAAAGAATATGGCGGCAGTGCCATATGTCTTGCTACCTGTCCGCTTCTGATCGACATGAGCATGCTGTTCGAGGTAACTGCCACTTGCTCTGAGTTCCTCTCAATCGCTGAAATGTCGACCTGCGCGTAGAGGTTTTTTTATCTCCGAGGGATCCGTCGAGTTGCTTCAAGATGCAATGTTGACCTGAGCGAGGTCTAACATGATCACCATATCTCCGTTACTCTGTTGCCGTTTGTCGGAGGAAAACCCCCTGCAGCGAGGAATTACAGACGGTCAATCCATAGCGATCGTACACCTGGAGGTAGGGATGACATTATCTGATTATGGTGACCATTCCATACACTTGATTATTACAGCCGTAAGACAGAAGAAACGCTTTATCCCCAATGAAATTCATATCATCTGACAGACACCGATGGACTTGGTCAATATACCGTGGACACAGCTGACAGGTTTATGCGTGTGGGATCAAATATTGAGGAACTGACAGTCGCAGGGTCATGTCTCATACATTCATCAGGATCTTCTATCTCTAAGGAAGCAGGTTCAACAATATGAAGCAATTTGGTCATCATGCACCATTTGCCCGGAACCTTTGCTTCAGGTTCATCCACTCAATAAACTCCTGCTGCAGTTTCAAACCGCTACCCACTACGCTGTCCGTGCTCAGAAACTGCTTCATTAGATGCCATTCTCAAAGTATCGCCAATAGACGGCGTTGGCTGTCTGATTCGGGGAATCCCCACTGGGAATCTGCCGCCAGTAGGCTATGAATATAGAGTGTACATTTTGTACACGTATCTTAAGGCGCTCCTCCACTTGACAGTTTTTTTGCTGAAGTTGGCTCAAAATGGGCAATTCAACTGCGAGCAGTTGTTTGTGTCATTGGTCTGAGCGTAAGCCGACAGGACACAAACATTGGTGAATTGCCCATTGTGAGCCAACTTCTGCGAGAAAACTGTCAAGTGGAGCAGCGCCTTTAGCCAATCAGAAAGTGTGTTACGCGGTTAAACCTGTGATGACGGCTTATGATTGGACCCCGTGTCAAAGAGCGCCGCCTATTGATGATCCTTCACGTTTGGCGCCAATCAAGCCAGTGTTCAGTGGGTCTATACCAACTGAACACTGGGGACGAGTGTATTCATTCAAGTGCATCCTGCACGTCAGGCCACTTCCACTCATTATTTCACCCCCTCATTTCTTAGCCCCTGTACTGAGAGAATGACTGATGTGCTACAAACCAAATTCATTGAACCCCTTGCAGCTACTACATGGCATGGCGTTCAACCCGCCGCCCATGGAGGATTTCCTTTATGGCCTAGTCGTTAGCAGGTTGGCCTCGGCGCTAGCGGTAAAGCAACGCAGAGCGCGATCACCACGTGGATGGGTGACCGGCACGCATACATCTGGCAGGCCTTCCCAGTGTAGTTCAGCACTGAGACACAGAGTGGCGCTAAGTGACTTGAGGACGAGTCATCTTTGTCCGAAGGGGGAGATGGTGCATTGAACCCCTTGCAGCTACTATATATGGCACGGCTTAACCCGCCGGCCATGGAGGATTTCCTTTATGGTCTAGTGTTTTATAGCGCGTTGGCCTCGGTGCTAGAGGTTAAAGGAGCTGGACGTCCAAGTTGTAAACACTCACTCACTGGTTCTCTATCCACGCGACGCCTGCGGTGCTGCCACCTATTGTCGCTGATTTGTACTGACGTGACTATCGTAAGTGAGTTGCATTGGACCGGGTACCAGTCTAACGATCACAGGGCGCTACTGGTGCTGCCACCTTCACGAAGGAATAAAACTAGTTTGCTGGCCACTGTTTGTAAACAAACCAGTTTGTGTACAACTTGGACGTCGAGCTCCTTTAACCCATTAGGCGCCAGGAATGTATCAATTAGGCCAGCTTTTTTTCCCAGTGCCTTTCACATTTTTTTACCCTACCTTGGTTTTCCTCAAATGACAAAAAGAAAAAGTTGAAGATACAGTAGAACAATGATGTTCATTTTGTAGCTTATAACACTGGCTACATGATACAGCTGGAGCTGAGGTTAATTTTTTTTTTTTTGGTTGGTTGCCTCTGTGACGGCCGGAAATCACACGGGCGGGTTTGGGCTATATGGGATTATGCAGGCTTGGGCGGGTTTGGGCGATATGGCGCCTAAAGGGTTAAGCAACAGAGAGGGTGATCACCACGTGGACGGGTGATCAGCGCGCGAATAATACACCAAACATACTTGTTGATGTGCGAAGAACATCTTGTTGAAATTCCATTACCATCCTCTCCACCATTATCCATCCAGATTCAAAGAAGCATGAAACTCTTGCATTGGGATAGAACAATACCCTCGTCGAATCACCATGGGAAATTGGATGATATATGCATCTGATCCCATCAGTGTTTCTCCCTCAGTAAATTGCAATCAGTGAATTTCCATGTGAACTACTTCAGTTGTTGGCAATTTCTTCACCAAATGTATCGACATTCAAGGACTTCATTTCCAGAGGTGGCCAGAGAGATAGCATGGGAAAGTGAAGATATTGATACCCTGACAGTCCACAAGAAGGGCATGTGGATTTCAGGCAGGTTGAGATACGCTATGAGCACGACTCCAAATCACTGTCATGTGCATTGAAGTCCTTGCCGTTACTACGTATGGCACGGCTTAACCCGCCGGGCGTGGATGATTTCCTTTATGGCCTAGTGGTTAGCGCATTGGCCTCGGCGCTAGAATTTAAAGCAACGTTGAGCGCGATCACTACGTGGATGGGGTGACCGGCACGTGTATAATACATCCGGCGACCTTCCCAGTCGAACCTGGAAAGTGTAGTTCAGCGCTGAGACGCAGAGTGGCGCTAAGCGACTCGAGGACGAGTCATCTCTGTCCAAAGGGGGAGATGGTGCATTGAACCCCTTGCAGCTACATGTACTATGGCATGGCTTAACCCGCCGGCCATGGAGGATTTCCTTTATGGCATAGTGGTCAGCACTTTGGCCTCAGTGCTTGAAGTTGAGCAACGTTGAGCGCGATAACTAATGTGGATGGGTGACCGGCGCGTGTACAAAACATCATACTCAGAAGCTGTTCAGAGAATAGTGACTTAAGGGCTCCGCAGACTGGCGATTTTTCGAGCGATTTTCTAGGCGACCGCCCTTGCGACCACAGAGGCGACTGAACATATTTTTAGTTTTTTTAGTTTTTGTTGACTCGTTTGCGACAAATGCTTATTTGGAAGATCAGTGATGTCGTGGATAACATCACTGGTCAACCTCAAAGGTAATTATTGCAGGTGACGTAGTAGTCGCATCGGTAGTCGCCCCTATTTTAGTCGCCAGTGTGTGGAGCCCTTTAGTGACGATGTCACTCAGACAAGATGGCAAAAAGTGCCTGGTGAAATTGCTCCATGCATTTTGACATGAAGTCCACAGCAAGAGATGCACCGCTTTTCCTTCCCGTGGCAAATCTAAACCACCCTATTACCAATACCAACCACGTCATGCCCTACAGCCGAAGAAGTTCAAAGAATGTAGAGCAAAGGCATCCGTGCAACACAAAAAAATTGATGGCTGCAACCAACCTCCCGCTGCACTGCTGGTCCTCGAAGATAGGCGAACACGTCTCAGGGAAAAAACCACGAGACCACATCGTAATGCTAAACCAAAACCATGTGCATCATTTTTATTCTGTGCACAGATGATGAACTAAATCCAACGTAGAACAGCCGTAGCTTTTTTCACCAGCCGTTGACAATGGTCATTCATCAGCTGTTGATAATTTGTAATATTTCACAGTCTTCTGTCTCGAGCAATTTCTAGTTCACACAAGGCGTATTATTAAGTGTAAATCCCATTGTCACATCCAGTATTAATATTGGCGATGCATCTATCAAAAGGTGAAGGTCACTTGGACCCCATGGGAGACATAGCACTGATGGAGTCTTCAAATTGCCTAATTTGAAGTCAGCTTGTCCAGCTTTGTCTCGCTCCAAAGACCTGAGGGGAAAATTACCGCCAAAACCAGAGTCTCATTAGTCAGGAATATTGCTCGAGTCGGCGCCCTGTCCGTCGATGTAAACACTGCCTTTGATTCAGAGCTTTGGTCGCAAAATGAGACATGCTGAGAATTATCATAAGGGCAGGAATTTGAAATGCGGTAAACATCTTCCAATGTAAGTGTCAAAAGTGTAGAGTTTTTGCAAAGCCCCGAAAAGCCAACGCGAACGTCTGTCCTTTTGTTCGGTGCTGTCTTCGTGGCATCGAAAAATGGGTTTGGCGTTCGCGTTGGCTTTTCGGGGCTTTGCAAAAACTCCCCAGTATTGAATGGGGAACTCGCATGACAAACTGTTAATAGATGGCACAGCGGGTATAAAACCTGAATGACGTACCGATGTCACTTTTTTAGCTGTTGACGTCGCGCCGTCAAAAACTTGTGTACATTTTTCTGCACAATTTTCTGGGATTTTCCCCCAAAAGATGTTAATACTGGCATTCTGTGGCATTTCTGATCTGTGGCATTTCTGACAAAACAAAGCAGTGATATATGGAGAACTTTGAAAATGAAACAGGACTGTGTAATTTAATTGAAATCGAACCAAACAGAGTGGTTTAGTATTTTGGGGCAAAAAGTAAATGGAAATAGTTAGAAAATAGGAACTTCTGGGTCTTATACTGACAGCGCCACGACTTGGCGTTAGTTCGCGGATTCCTCATACCCGGTAAATATTATTTCAGGAGTGCAAGCAGCGCTCACTCAGGGCGGCATTATATTATAGCTACTCATCAAACAATACTGGGCGATATTGACGATATGTAGGAGGAAACCGAAGCTCCCGGAAAAAACCTATGATGTCGAGGAGAGATCGCCCTCTCTACCACATAGAGCCACTTGCACGACCGGAGATCGAACCCGCGACCTCAGTGGTGGCAGGCGCCAATGTTTCCATTGCGCCACCCCGACACCCCACGGGTTCCTCATTGCGAGCAAAGTACCAAATACCACTGAGTATCGTCGATTTGGAACTCACAAGCAACCAAAGCACATTACTGATTCCAATAGGACATATCCTGTTGGAATCCGTAATGTGCTTGTTTGCATTCGAGTGTAGTAAAGGCAATGGGCAATAGGAGAGTGGTCCTATGATTGATCATGTGTTGCCTCTTTCTTAAAGATTACACATGGGTACAACATGACTGAAAAGAAATGAAATGGTTCAGGGACTATGTGCATGCCTGTATGACATAACGCATGACACTGACAAAAGAAAATGTTGACTGGCTATGTGAAGTCAGTCTAGCCAAAAATGAGGTTACCAAAGATACATGTACATACTCTCTTTGTCAAAACATTCTAGCAACAGCAGTTCATGAGATATGGGCCAATGGCCATTTTTCGAAAGATGGCTGCCTAGCGGCCACATTTGAAGTCCGTTGGGGCCAAAGTTTGTTGTACACTGTGTATTTGGGGCGTCAACTAAAATTCAGCTGCGTCGGGCGTCAGTTTGACTTACGGGGCTTCTTGGTCGTGCGTCAGATGACAGATTTGCGCGTATTTGACCCCCGGGAGCTCGGATTACCGAAAACCCTGTACACATAGAGGTATCAAGATACATCATCTCACCGAATTAAAAAACACTCTAGGTCAAAAAGCAACGAACGACAATTTGCCGGGGGGAGGGGGCAATGTCCCCCTTGTCCTTATGCTACGGACCTGATCTCACACTCACAGGTGAGCTAAAAACAACCACGATCGAACCCTCCAGACTCCCTTCATCATGTCGATTACTTTCATGATCTCTGACCTCGAAACAACCACTCAGTATACATTTCATTTTATCACTAGGGCACTTAACACCGAGATGAGACACCCAATGATATATTCAGAACCTACACTTTGAAGTAGATCCGTGATTTTGAAAGATCAGAGCAAACTGCAATGAATGCTTCAAAAGATCACCTCCATAAGGACTACAAGTTCCGCTAAGCAACAGGAAGTTGCTAAGGCTTCAAATATCAAAGTCATCAAATGTAAGCGAAGTATTTAGAATTTCCTAAAATACATTGGCTGGTATTTATAAAAGTTAGTAAATGCTTTTACTTCAAGTTTTGCAGTACATTTACATTGGACACTGCTGTACAAATCCTAAGTAAAAGCATTTGCTAACTTTTATGAATACTAGCCATTTTTAGGAAAGCCTGAATAATGTCGCTTATGTTTCCTCCCTGTGTGTTAAGGAAATATCTAAAGAGGATGTCGCATTGTCACCTGGTTCTGGGGGCGTCTACACTTTGTTGAACTACAGTGGAACCTCCCTTAACGGACACCTCTGCCAGGAGGACACCTCTCAATAAGGACACCAAATTTCAGTCCCAAACTGACCATTTCTATTCATTTTGACCTCTATAATCAGGACACCTCTCAATTAAGGACAGCATTCGTCAGTCCCAGAGGTGTCCTTAATAGAGAGGTTCCACTGTACATGTATCATAGCCCTGCAGAAATTTGTAGAGAGAAGTTATATAAATGGCCGCGGGTTTATTTGGCAATGCTTGCTGAGCAGTTCATTTTTTCGTCCTTATTTGGCAAGCATGCTTGCCGTCTAATGCAGAAAATAGTCCTTGCTTGGCAAGCATTTCAGGCCCCTAATGCATATTTGATTCGAATTCCCTGTGCTTGCTTTTGTGCTGACCTACAGCATGATGGAAAGCGAAGAATGTCATGCTTTCAATTGCCAAGCAGTTTTTATTCGTTCTTGGATGACATACATGTACATCCTGAAAATAGTCCTTGTTAGACAATTTTACTGGGCTATAAGGTAAAGTGGTACAATTATAGCCCCGGTACAATAGGAGCTGTCAGCGAGTTGACCACTAGGTGTCACTAGGGCCCAATTCAATGCATCTAGCGGACCCAGTCATTATCGATCGAGCAGCGATCATAATAGATTTCCTGTACATTTGGTCCGCTAAGACTGTGCTGCCATCTGTTAGCAATAAGCGCGGCTGACTGCTCCTATTCTAGCCCCTGAGTGGAAACATGGCCAGCATTGCAAGGAGATGTATACTGCCTAATCCAATGATCCATAATATTCAAGATACACTTCTCAGAGACCTCAGGCAGAAGAAATTTCCTAAGTTTATCAAAGAACCTGGTGGTGGTGTGGGCTTGAAGACATCTGAACGAAAGGGTCACTTTTGAAACCCCAAGACGTGGTTTACTAGAATTAGTATAACTTCATCAATTTGCCATTCTATTAGCTGATACTGTGACAGAAGTAGCTT
>NMRB01000982.1:158374-171673 GCA_002633025.1 Notospermus geniculatus | reverse complement strand
TTACGTCCAGCACCCTCTATCGGGTGCTGGACGTATTGAGTTCACTAGGTAGCAAAATTCTTCTTCTTCTTCTTTTTCTCACCAATTTTTCAATTGGGAAGGCAGATTGGCCAAACTACAGAATTCTATGAGCTGTAGGTTCGTTGACGTGTCTATCGCATTCGTACCTAGGTCCCAGTTGTAAATTCATTCAAAATTTCCAAACCGTTCCGATGCTTTTGACACGCATTTTCGTCTCGGACTGAGCAATCTCTCACATACGCACGGCCCTCATTAACATTAATTTGCATACGATCTCATGACGAAGTTTCGCGCGGTGTAGTTACACTGGTGGCCGATAGGCGCCACTACCATCGATCTTTCTTTTGCTGCTCCCGCATTGCAAAAGTATCTTTTCGTTTGTTCTAAACATGAGCTTGAAATCTGCTTGTTCTCTCTACAAAATAAAGCCTATTTGACAAAAATCCAACCATTTTTTACCAAGTTATCGTCATTTTCCGACTTCGCCGACCGGAAGTCAGAAATTCGCGAAACATGCCGTGGCATTTCAGCGGACTACCTCAAACCGGACCTCAAACCCAATCGATGTTCGTATTTTAAAAACGGCAGCGCGGCTGGTCCTATTGAAACCATCAGGTGTTCTTACTGCCCTACCCCTTTCCTCTCAGTAGGCCTATCTGACCCCAACATCTTCAAACTTTTTTACTGTCTCTAAACATTGGTGCTGGACTCAAATTTGCTGAAAGCAAATTTCACAAGTCTAGTTGTATTATTGCAGTTATGTAAATGCTCCAGTTTTCTTCAATAAATATTTCTCATTTTACCTGATGAGGGCTAGCAGGATGCTGCCGAAAACATTTGTACCCTGTATATAGTGTACCGGTAATATATGAATATTAAATTCTGGATTTGCTCCTTTCTTTGGTTTATGCAGGTCTTTTAAAAGTCTTTAAAAAAGTCATTAAATTTGAGATTTTGATTTAATGGCCATTGAAAGTCATCCTCCAAGTTCATATTAAGTCTTTAAATCTTAACAGAATGGTCATAATCTAAGTAATTAGGCCTACCAGAGTTGTTATGATTATGAAGCCCCGTATTTATCTGAGTCGTTCGACATAGACTTCCATTCTGAAGGCCCCATCTTAATCAGTACTGCTGAGTAATTAGGCCCAGTCTTCCTGTCTGAAGCCCTGGTGTTGATAAAAGCTGAGGTCATTGGCAGAAAAACAGCAGTTGAAATGCCTTTTGTTTTCTGGCCTGGCAAGTGACAATCCGGGGGGGGGGGNGGGGGGGGGGGGGGGGGTTGTGGCCCCCATGCTCTCTACCACTAATTTTGTTTGAATAATTTGCGACAAGAAGCCAAAAATAAAGCTTCTGCTTTGATACTGACCCAAAGAGAAAGCAAGCACAGAAATCGACACACAATATGATAATAAGTCAATTTCCAGAATATTTGCAAATTTTCGACCCCAACCGGGGTCTTCAAGCTGGCACTTTTCCACACTAGATTTCAGAAGAGACTGAGCTGACATGGCTGAATCCCAAATGTATCTGAAATACCGGAGATGCCAGGAAATCACGTCTCTGGCCTTCTAGATTTCCAAATTTTCCCCAACGGCCGTCTTCGCCAACCCTGACCCCCAGGGCAGTCCTTTCCTTTTGAGACGCTCAAAAATGTAGCACGCCTCAAAAGGAAAGGACTGCCAGGGGTTCAGTTACAGCAGGGAGTTTGGATGTCATGGAATTCAAAATACTTCCGAATTTTATACTCCAGGAAGTCAGGTACTTCCAAACAATTTTAAAACTTCTATAATGTATTTAAAAAGCTTGTGAAGTACATTTACTAGACTTCCAAGAAAAGCCCCTATACCTCCTGATTTTGGGGTTGATGAAGTCATAAATATTCCTGTCCAAAAATGTTAACTAAACCCCTGTGACCCCCCTCTGCCAAAAATCATGGACAACACCAGTCCTGTCTGCTCAATGTAAATTGCATTTCGTCACATGAGAAGAATAACTGAATAAGGCTGCCGCAAGTTCTGAGAAATAAAAACGACTGAAATTTGCTTGTTCTTCTGAAAAATCAGCCTTTCAATGCAGAAATGTTAGAATGTCGTATTTATTGTAATGGGTTTGTGATACATGTTGGTCAAAGTTCATGTTTCAGGGCGCTTCCCGCTAGAGCTACATGTAACTTGGTATGCAGTCAGTACTACATGTATGTCAGTTGACCTATGACACCAAGTTTCGGTCCAATTCGACTATACATGTAGCTTGGCCACCAGGTGGCAAAAACAATAATTCAGGATCGTCAGAGGTCAGCCACAGAGGTCAAAGTTCAAAATGTTGTCCTGTGGGACATGTTTTGTGGCTATTTGACCAGACTTAGTTACAACGTACATACACAGCTTCTAACAACAGTGTGTGATCAGGTGTCTGGGTACCCTCGCTCAGTATTTCATTTCATTTGGTCAGTCAGTAATTGACATTTTGTGGTAAATTTAAAATAAGACTCTTCTTCCTTTTCAGAGAGCAGAATGGATGATGACAGCCCTATACCGGTCTTTGAGATGTCGTTTCATGACACAGTTTATGATGAATGGGAAAATTGGTAAGAAGAATTGACTCAAGCAGTGGGGCTATCTAGCATGTCTAGGGAAAACTACACCTCCACCTCCAGGTGGCTCTGCTGTACCAGGGCTAGAATTTAAAATTTTGTGGGGCACTGCCATTTTGGCCTTGGGTAATGATGAAGTCAAGTAAGATTTAACAGGGGCACATTTTTTGGGGTGGGCACCCAAGGCCATGGCTATGGTGGCCGTGGTAAAATTCTAGCCCTGTATAATGTACTATAGGTCCTAGTGTCACTGTTATCAAACAGAGGAGTGTAACTTTGAGACAGAAAAAGCGATCTCATCATTTTCAACCTCAGATGCCTCCGTCATTGATTGATGTAATCATCGTATCAGACTTGATATTTTGTCCATGTCACACTTTTATCTGATGGCACAAATTGGCTCAACCCTTTAGGACTCAAATTCAAAACAGCCACCTAGAAACCCCTGCTGGGACACCCCTGTGAAATTTCACGAAAGTTGCATCCAGGGCTTTAATGTACATGTATTGCGGAACTTCAATAAAATGATACATCCTCAAGCCGGCCTTGGACGGCCGATGGGAGCGCCATCTTAACTAAGGCTTTGGAACTAGCCAAATTTGCCACGCCGGCATAGACCGTTATGAGGGGATTTGACCACACAATTTTTTTCACTGAGTCCTGTATAGAATCAATAGCCTGTGTCGAAAATTGTACGTATGAAAGGGTGAAAGAGTGTCCATTGGCATGATTGGGTGATTTGTAAGTCGTTTTCCAGATGGTGGTTTGTTAATCTGTGGACTACTTGCATCACAGTTCACTGAAGCTTGTTGACATGTTTCACAACCGCAAGGCCAATGGCCCATGGTCATGAAATATGCGGTGAGAGAGGCCCCAGGGAGGACACAAAACAGAACCAAAAATTTTCCTGTGCTGACTGCTGAGTGAGAACAGGCTTTCTGCACAGCTCACCATGCTTTACATGTATCGCATCTCCTCATCATCTCCAAATTCCAATGGCAACATGGCCAACTGGTGACCATCTTGGACTTTGTTCTCTGCTAAATAACTTTAGAACGGCTTGGTCATTTTTAGCTCACCCGTGAGCTTTAGTCGTCAGTCAGCGTCCGTCGTCGTCCGTTAGCAGGGCACGTTTCGTAACCGCTGGAGCTATTGATCTGGAACTTGGTACATATACCCCTAGGTCAGATGACCTATGACACCAAGTTTCGGTCTGATTCGATTCTTGGCTTGGCCTCCAGGTGGCGAAAACCAAAAACACAAAAAGTGCAATAACTCCTGAACTAATGACTTGATCATCTCCAAATTTATAATGGGTTTTTGATTTGACCTACTTTTCAAGGTCACAGAGGTCAAAGTTCGACAAAAGTAACGAACCTGCCACAGTTCTTAATTATTTCACCGAGCGTCTTCATATCGTGCATAAACATGTATTAGAGGGGTACCTTCAAAAATACCGAGTTTCGTCCCGATCGCACATCCAATATGGCCGCCAGGTGGCGTAACCTGAAAATCATCCAAGTGCTAAAACTCAGGAACGGCTTGACCCAGAGTGCTCAAACTTGATATTTACCTCCCTCTTGATGACCTTTACAAGCACGTCAAATTTCGGCCTGATTAAACTTCCAATATGGCCGCCAGGTGGCGTAATCCGAAAATCATGAAATGTGCTATAACTCAGGAACGACTTGACCCAGAGCGCTCAAATGTGCTATGTGGCTCCCTCTAGATGACCTTTATGTGCATGTGAAGTTTTGGTCCGATCGGACATCCAATATGGCCGCCAGGTGGCATAACCCCAAAGTCATTGAAGTCCTGCAACTTGGGAATGACTTGACCCAGATTGCTCATAACTGACATGCACCTCTCTCTGTCATTACACATGTTCAAACGGGTGAGCACATGGTCCATGGACCATTTCATACAACCAACCAGACATTCAGTACAATCCAGCGGGTCAACAAGTCTGAGTGCCTGACTTTCATGCAACAAATCTAAACATGTGTTCCTTATTTTTTTTTCAGCTGTGACACTGACAGTGATGACTTGATGATACAGAGCAAGCGAGATGTCCCTGCAATCAAAGTTGAATCAGGTTTGTTAATTTCTGTTCGGTTGTGTTAGCCTCTCTGCACAATATCGGCATGCCAGGGGTCTTCTCCCTTGCACTTGGTTTCCAAGACCCTGGCAACATTCACACAGAAGTGAATTTTACCAGGTGCATATACCTGCCTACCCACCATATTTGACCATATTTTTTACATTCAAAACTTTTAAATGCAGAAAAATACACTGATCCGAACAACTGCTGAATGTTGAATTTCATTATTTTACACTGAAAATTGTCATTTTATGGTCATTCCTCAAGTCAACAGTACAGCCACCTCAAAGTTAGGGTAGGCAGGTCTGCAGATGGCAGAAAAAAGTGCAATAACTCATGAACTAATGGCTGAATCCTCTCCAAATTTTTATCACTGGTCCTCGAATTTCGCCCATGTGGCCTTCACATCGTCATCGGGGTCTAGAATCCAAAATTTTCTGGGGGAGGGATTTTCTGAGCTCTTGTCGTGGGTCAGCGTCCGTCGTCGCCATCATCATCATCCGTTAGCAGGCCACGTTTCGTAAGTTTCATTTCTGATTCGACTCTTAGCTCGGCCACCAGGTGGCGGAAACCAAGAAAAAACAAAATGTGCAATAACTCCTGAACTAATGACTGGATCACCTCCAAATTTTTATCATAGGGGTGTAGACCGGGAGCCCAGGGGGGTCAGGGTAGCTGGAAATGTTACCAATTTTCTGGTACCCTACAGTATTGCATGTCCATCCCTGAGTATAGAACTGGTCGTCTGGCGTGAAAGCAGTGGTGGGTGTGGGAGATATAGCGCTTTGAAGTTTTGGTACTGACTTTATCATTGGACTGGTGGACTCGGCTTTGTACAGGGGCAGAGGAACCAATGTACAGCTAACTTCTGAACCGTTGGATTTAGACACTATAAATGTACTACCAACAGATAGAAACATGGTGCCTCTGAGTCTGCCAAGTATGTTCTTAATTGATTTTGGCAAGTGGAAGTCACTTTTTGGGCTATTTGGTCCCATTTTGTGTTATTTTACGTTAAAACTGCAATTTCCTATTATGTAACAACTGAAAATATTCAAGTGTGTCTAATGATGCGTACATAATATGTAATGGATTTTTGATTTGAGATTGGTTCAGCCATTTCCGAGTTTTGCACAACTTGCATGTCATCTCCTTAACAGCCCATGCCCCTTGGTCAGATGACCTATGACATCAAGTGTCGGTCCGATTTGACTCTTAGCTTGGCCACCAGGTGGCAGAAACCAAAAACGCAAAAAGTGCAGTAACTCAGGAACTAATGACTAGATCCTCTCCAGATGTTTATCATTGGTGCTTCTAATGTTTATTATTGGTGCTTCTTGTTAAATACACCCGCAGCGTTCTCCAAACCAGTTAAAAAAAGGCGGCCCGCCCCTCTTAAAAATACCGGCGGCAAAATCCGCCCCTCTTAAAAATTCGTCCGCCCCTCTTAAAAATTCATCCGCCCTAATATTTATGATTTAGATCACTCAATTATGCATCTCAGATGCTCAGAAAACGCATCTCAGAGCACCTAAAATCCAAATTTCGACGGGGGAGGGCCAACAGACCCCCCGCCAGAAGGCGCCTTTGGCTCCTCGCGCGGTGCCTTCGGCACCAGGCCCATCGGGTTTTGCAGTCACTGCCCTTTGAGGCGTGCGATCGCGCTGGCGCACCATCGCGCACGTAAAATAAATCGACGTGAATGAAAACACGCGCGCCTGATACTTGAAATGCATTTAAAAATCGCGCGCCTGAGATCTGGCATGTCTGGATGACGTAGCCTATTAAAATCGCCCGGTGAACACAATGCTCGATACACGAGTCGACCATTGGAAGAACGCTCTCGGTGATTGGTCGGAATCGGACATTTTGCCAATGCAGGGTGATGTGATCCAATCAGGTTCAAGCTGACATATATCTCCCCTCTCACTTCCTNTAAATCTTGCTACGTACAGGGCAGTGCCGCCCACAGCCTAAACAATAATGTCCGGATGAATCTGACTCATGGAGATTAGCTAAATTCACTGAAAAAAGACCTCACCAAGGATGTCTTGCGTGTGCTTTTCAGGCACAGGAAAAAAACAGCTCACCTAGCTTTTGGAGGTGAGCTATGAACCACTCACGTGGATTTTTCAAAAGGCAGTCACTGGTTTTGGTCTAAGAGGGGCGGCGAAATTTGGATTTTAGGTGCTCTGAGATGCGTTTTCTGAGATGCATAATTGAGCGATCTAAATCATAAATATTAAGGCGGACGAATTTTTAAGAGGGGCGGGCCGTTTTTAAGAGGGGCGGATTTTGCCATTGGTATTTTTAAGAGGGGCGGGCCGCCCTTGGTTTGGAGAACACTGGGTATGATGTATGTGTGAATTTGACAAATGTTTGAAGTCACCATCTCTGAGATACACACTTTGTGCAGGTTGATCTCTTTGGTGCTCATCCCCTTTTACTTCGAAAATGATTTCCAAGTTGCATATGCGACCAGATGTGTAATCGCCTCTAGACATCCTCCCACAGCAGGGGTTTTTTACCTCGCTCCTCTCCATCCGCTCACACAAACCCCTGCTGAAATACAACGGCCAGTGAATCTGATGTGGCTGTTCCATACTCCAGTTGCACTCCCTGTCTTTTAAGGATGACTGGAGAAGTAAAAATTCCGTGGTTTTACCCAGTTTGATTTAGTTTTATCCTTTACAAATCACTTACATCTTTCCAAAATTGACTGAATTTTATCACAGAGGTTCTTCCTGTGTATAGGAAAGATTCTTATTATTTTTGATTGTTATTTATGAGTCATCATTATTTAATATTGACACCCTGAAAATGCTGCATTCTGATTGGGCAATGGTTTTCTGACCGCCTCTGCTTGCCTGGGAGGCCCAATTTCAGCAGGGCTTTGTGTGGAGTGTATGAAGAGGAACGAGACCAAAGCCCTGCTATGGGAGGATGCCTTTAGAGGTCCTTTACCACTAGTGACACCCATTGAAAAAGTCGGCTAGCATCCTCATCCCCAAATTGTCAAAGTCCTCATACATGTAAAGGCCTCCATACACTGCATGAAAAATGTCGAAATGAGTCACTACAATAGTCCGTTCGACAATATTTGATCTAGCAAAGTGTTGCACCCTTCTCGAAAAACATCAGAAAACTTCGACATGTTGTGTAATGTTGTCGCATGAAGTATTTTCGAATGGACTATTGTTCTGACTCATTTCGACAGTTGTCATGCAGTGTATGGAGGCCTTAAGTGACCTCCCTCTGTCATTACACTATTATGTCCAATGGGTGAGCACGTGGTTGAGCATGGACCATTTCATTTATTAATCTGCTTTAACTTTTAAAGGATGATCGAGATAATCTTTCTAAACTTTACTTCTTTCTGCTTTCAGTGGCTGCTGACACTAGGCCAGTGTTCATCGACCTGACAGACTCGTCACCTCCAAAGAAGAAGCAAGCGTCATCTATACTGCAGATACGAACGGAGAACAATCCAAAAAAGCCTTGTTTTTGGATGCAGAATCAGAATCAGACGATGATTGTACAATTTCTAAGGTTGATGAAGTATCCAATCTCTTAATTGGGGATGGTAATTCTGCCTCAAGTCAGCTGTTGGTCAATGCATTTACTGATACAGAAGAGGAACAATCGGAATTTTTCAATGATGACACTCGTTTGCCAGTACACAGTCGTCCCACAAGAGGATTGAATATGTCCGAAGTGTTTTCAGCCATTCTCTGTGACTCAAGGCCTGCATGTTCAGTCAGACCAACAGGTGTTGAAGAGACTGCAACTTTTATCGTGAGTCTTGACTCAATCCGCAATATAAATGATCTGAGGGCTGATGATTTGGGAGTTTGGGTCCATTGTGGAATACCGAAGACGAAGCACAGGGTGAAACTTGAAGACGGTACTGCTGTTGTCAGTACAGTTTCAAAAAATACAGAAGGTGATGACGTGTACACATTACAAAGACTGTACAATAGACACCAACAAGAGGAGACATTCAGACGGAATATTTATGTTGCTAGCCAGGGAGGACAGCTTGTCAAAAGGGCAGTTGTGCAATACTACTTCACAGATGGTAAGAAGAAGCCCATTCAAAAGCCGCCTCATGGCAATGCAGTAGGCACGCATTGTCAGCCACATATGAGAACCGCTACAACCACCATTCAAGGACTGAAATCCAAGCTTTGTGAAAACAAGACCGCTAAAGAGGCTATTCATGAACAGCTTGCTGAAGTTGGCGGAGTTGTAGGTGCTCATTCAATGTCGGACGAGCCGAAGAATAGACGTCAGGCTGACAATCTGAAAGCGAATGAACGAAGATGTGGAAATGCACAAGAGCATGTGTCAACAAAAGTACAAAGAGACAATTTGTTTGAACTCAGCAAGTTAGTTCAGGAACACAAGTTGCTTGGTCAGAAAGGTTTTGTGCATGATATGAATGTTGATGGGGGTATAAGCGTATTGCTAGCTAATAACCAGCAGCTAGTCGACCTTGAGCGCTTCTGCTCAATTAACAGTAAGCAGTCGCATCCACTTGGCATTGACCCAACTTTTGACTTTGGGCCATTTTATGCTACTGTCATAACGTACAAACATTTGCTTCTCCGCAACAAAGATGGCAACCCACCAGTTGCAATTGGTCCAATTTTCTTACATCAGGAAAAGGACACTAACACTTATTTTGATTTTTTCCGGTGTTTGTTGAAACGCAGGTCAGCCATAGTCAACACGAAGGCCGTCGGTTGCGATGGAGAAGTTGCATTAATCAACGCAGCACTTGCTGCGTTCCCAAATGCGATCATACTGAGGTGTTTCTGGCATGTTAAGAACAACCTGAAAGAGAAATTGAGGAAGAAGTTTGGGGTTAATGACTCAAACTTGAAGATTATTGTGGGAGATATATTTGGATATGAGAAGGAAAGTACACATTACCTTGGTTTGGTCGATGCAGACGACTGTGCTGACTTCGATGAAAAGTTCGAGCATCTCAGAGGCAAGTGGGAAGAGATTGTTCCTGGCTTCCACTCATGGTTCAAGAAGAAAAGTTATGTTGTGAAGGAGAGCATGATCACCTCTGTACGTGAGGTAGCTGGTTTGGGATCGCCTCCTGCTGTGTATACCAATAATGCCAATGAAGGGATCAACAGTGTAATGCGAAGAATGGCAAATACAAACACGTCCAGGAAATTGTCATGGACTGAGATGGCAGGACTTGCAGAAAAGTTAGTGTCCCAGCAACAAACTGAGTTTGAGCGTGCTCTATATGGTGCAGGAGAGTTTCGATTGGCACCTGAAGTAACAGATCTTCAAAAGTCATCCACAATCTGGCACAAGATGACATCGGACCAGAGAAAGAAAGTCATTGGTAGATTTAATACAATGGAGTGTCCTCAGCCTATCCATTCTGTTCCCATTGTTGAAGATGGCCCGCCTGATGCAGCTGAAAATGTCCACATGGCAATGAAGAGTTTGAGCATCTCTGCAGTCGACAGCGGAATCACTTCTGTTAATGCTGCTACCCTGGATGATATATGGAAGAAGGCCGAGACAATTCTATCCATGGAAAATGGCATTACACAAGCCCCAGGCCCCAATCCAACCTGCAAATGTGTTGTCAGCCTCCATAGTTTAAAAGCTGATAACAGGTCACAGTACTCGCCACCGCACTTCGTCTTTCAGGAGGGGTATATCTTGAAATGCAATTGTGAGCTATACAAGGCACTGCATTTCTGCCATCATTCGATTAGTGTGGCTGAATACTCTGGGGCACTAAAACAGAACATTGAACAGATTAGGAGGAAACAACGACCTGCAAGTATGGACAAACTATTGGAGAACACACAGCCTAAATCGGCCGGAAGAAAACCAAACTCAAATCCTCGAAAAAGGAATGCGAAGAGAAAGAACGGTAGTCCCCAACGTATCGATGTGTTGAATCCACCTGCTGTCACTGCAGATACTGGAAATGGAACTGCCAGTAGTATTACTGCGACTGGGATTGAAACCGATTGGTTGAAGTACTATGAAGGCCAACCATTCCAGGTTTGTTTCTTTTTCTTCCTACTTATTTACTATTTCCTTAATTTTGTTTATACTCTGAAATTGTCCTATGTTCCTCATCATACAAGAAAATAAAATGTAATAGTAATAAGGGCTATTAATGCCTTTGGCGTCAGCCCTTCTTCTTCTTTGTATCTATTATGTTTTAAATAAATTCATTTCATTTCATTTCTACTATTCCAGGTTACATTTATTGCAGGCCTGGTCAAGAAATGTTACGGGTGCAGTAGAGAGTTCACTGACCAGCATCGACATCCGCCAAAGGATCTCATTGTTAAGAAATTGGACTACAGGTTCTACAAATCCCCAATGACTGATGAGATCACCAAGACTCCAAATATGCAAAACACTTACTACCACCTGAGTATACAGTGCATAAGAAGAAAATATCCCTTATTCGAGACGAAGCACTTGATTGTGCATGATGAAATGCACAAGAAGCTACAGCCAGGGCACATGAGGTTACTAAACGAATTCAAAGGTCTCTAATTGCATAATTCATCATGCATCCGTGAATCCCCGTGGGTACATTGTGATCTATTACGATGGTGCAACGTCTGTCGTCGTCGGCCGTTCGTAACCACTGGAGCTATTGATCTGAAACTTTGAAACTTAGTACATCCACAGTTTGTCATAATATGACAGCAAGTTTCGATCCGATTCAACTCTTACATTGGCCACCAGGTGGCGGAAACTAAAAACACAGAAAGTGCAATAAATCGTGTACTACCAGGGATTCCGCCAGAGGGGAGGCAAGGGGGCAGGAGCCACTCCTTTCATGATCTGAAGGGGGGCTTAAATTGCAGAGCAGTGTCTTTAAATTGCCCTTATTTTCATTCAAGAGATACAACAGTTGAACAAAGATCTGTACACAAGAAGTTTTAAGATCTGAAATGCTTGGAAAATGCATCTCCAGCCTTCTGGGGAAAAACAATTTCTGGGGAGGGCCCCCAGATCCCCACTTCGGCCGGAGGCACCCGGATTGTGCCCCCCTAAATATTTTTTCTGGCGGAAACCCTGACTACATGTATGGGACAATACCTACCAGTACATGCAATTTCTATTGTATTGTTTTGTCTCCGAGAAGAGTTCATGATTTTATATGCATGCTATATAATGGACGCCTCCTGCATGCCACACTCGCTCGTTTGATTTATTTTAGAGGCTCGTTTGATTTATTTTAGAGTAGAGGGGTGGCGTAAACATGGTAAAAAGTGTCCTTTTAAAGCAGGCGCGTGTCCAGTGGGGGGGGGGGGGGTCNGGGGGGGGGGGGTCCGGACCCCCTGCTCGCGCAGACTATAGATTTTTTACCTGTTATCACTTCAAGCGAGCATAAATGATAGGGAGAGGAGCAAGTAGGTGAAAGGTCTAGTGGCGGGTTCTTGAAACTCAGGTGAACATCTGCCAGTGTGTCCTCTTATTGTTTAGGAAACACTGGCAGATAGATCGATATGTTTCTCTGTGTGTCCCCTATTGTCAAGTCGCTGCTTATTCTGTCAGATAGGAGGGGAACACTACGCGAGGGGGGGACACCTCGATCCCCTGGACCCCCCTCTGCTCAAAATCCTGGACAATCGCCTGTAGAGAGGTTTCTGTGTTTTGGTATACCTGTATTATTCTATGTTCTTGAAGATTTCATGACTTGATATGCACACTAGTCGCTATCATTAAGACATCAAAGCCCTAAAGGTTTCCACTGAGTAGGCCTAGCTCTTGTGATATGGAACATTTAGCAGACAGGGTACTGTACATATGTACAGGGATGTGGAAGGTATAGACCCCTGATTTTCAGTAAAAAGAAAGTTCAATTTGGGCTGCCCAGGTGCCAGGAAATCGCGTTTGCGGCAACTCCTGGAGCCGCCACTGGGACAAGCACCAGCCTGTGCCCAAGTGGTTCCTTTAGGGGTTTGATGTCTTTATGACACTATGTAATGGACCAGGCCTCCCTCCAGGTCAAACTTCGCTTTATACTTCGTCGTGATATATTTTTAAGGTGGCATAAAAAGTGTCTTCAGGCTCTGTGTTCTTGTACCTGTATATATTCTATTTTCTTGAAGAGTTAATGATTTGCTATGCACACTATATAATGGACACCTCCTCCAGGCCAAACTTCGCTTGTCGTGATATATTTTTAAGGTGGCATAAAAAGTGCCCATATAAGGAAGTTTTTGTGGCACTGGCAGATAGATCGATATGTTTCTCTGTGTGTCCCCTATTGTCAAGTCGCTGCTTATTCTGTCAGATAGGAGGGGAACACTACGCGAGGGGGGGACACCTCGATCCCCTGGACCCCCCTCTGCTCAAAATCCTGGACAATCGCCTGTAGAGAGGTTTCTGTGTTTTGGTATACCTGTATTATTCTATGTTCTTGAAGATTTCATGACTTGATATGCACACTAGTCGCTATCATTAAGACATCAAAGCCCTAAAGGTTTCCACTGAGTAGGCCTAGCTCTTGTGATATGGAACATTTAGCAGACAGGGTACTGTACATATGTACAGGGATGTGGAAGGTATA
>NMRB01000982.1:136662-157845 GCA_002633025.1 Notospermus geniculatus | reverse complement strand
CTCCGCTGGAGAGACCACTATCTCCGCACCTCCAGTAAGGACCATCCTTGGAGAGGGGAGGTGCTGGGCCCCACAGTAGATAGCCCCACCTACCCACCTTACACTGATAACATGCTCGTGTTTGTCAGTTGGTAAACAATACATGTCTGCAGAATGCGCACGCCGTGCAGTCATTTGTCTGCCCTTCCTCTCTATATTGCCTACCCTGCATGTGTCCTTCACCAGGAAGACATTCCAGAACCTGACTGCTGTGCCACAGAGTCATACCCCTCCTTGTCCTTTCTTCACTCAGTTTGTTTTTTCTGATGTAGGGACCATCAAATTTGCTGTCAAGCAAATTTCACAGTTCTAGTTTAAATTATGATGGATTTCCCATCATTTTCCAAAAAATGATGGGATGATAAATTCTGGCACTAAAAATCTTTTTTCCCTTTTTCTCCAACACTGTTCTGTGTTTCTCCATAATCGTTACTTAAACTGTTCACTCAGTTAACATGGTTAAGTAGTTTCTGGGATATTCCTTGATTTTTCAAAAATTATGCCCGTGAGCAGTTTGAACAAGGTTGTCTACAGGCTACATTGAAATAATCCATTATTTTAGTTTTCATTGGTGCATAACAGATATTTTAGTAGGACACTAACAAAGTATGCAAACTTTTTGGTCCCCAGGAGTCTGCAAGCCATAATGCCATTGGTGCTTATTTTTTCCAGTCTGAAAAAAAACGCAAAGGAGTAGCCTACATGTACATGTGCACTTGCACTGCAGTAGCAATGGTACAATACCGGTGGGTTTGGGAAAGTCGGTTTCAGTTGAGCTCAACATGCATGGTTGTATCAGTACGTTTCAAAATCAAAATATTTTTGCAAAATGTGTTCAAGTTTCATATTTCAATAATCAAAATATTTTTGTAAAATTTCTTAGTTTCATATTTTTAATAAATTTGTTTTGCATAGTATATGTTGTAGTTTCTACCTCTTTATCATAGCCTACTTGCACATCAATGAATATGATGGCCTTCAAATTCACCGGCAAATTCATCAAGCTGTACCGGTGCAGTATAGAATGTCCCACCCCGATTGATATGAGATGTCCCCCAACAAAACATTCTGACGAAATAAGCGGCAGCTACAATAGGCCGGACACCAGACAGGAACTTCTGTCACCAAGGGAAGATGTGACTGATAGGAGGTCTAGCCTAGGGCCTAGACTAGGCCTAGGTAGGGTCACATCCTCTCTACAACTACCTTTTGAATTGGGCCTACCAATAACCACGGGTTATAATACATAGGCCTAAGGACTGTTCGCTAGTGGTCCTCTCCTGGCATGCCTGGATGCAGAATTAGCCATCTCGCTCTCTGTTATTCGCATTCAACATGTTCAACGAAGCACTAACGCCGCGCCACCACTACCGTAGATCCATCTAGCGGAGGATCGTGGTACCAATGTACGAATTGGACTAACGGGCCTAAAACTCTCTGGCTATCGGTTTCTGCCGCCTTGCACCTTGACTCCGTCATGTAACAACAGAAACGGGCACTCATTCTGGGGGATATCTATAGCTGTTACACCAGCAATCACTTTACACGCCATCTACAGGCGACGAGAAGAAGTAGATATGACCTAGTACGCATGTGCATTGCGGTATATTTGGGGCCTGAGACGTGATCACGTGTCAGGCCCATGGGGCCTGAGACGTGATCACCATTCCTGAACCCCGATCCTAAAACTAGGCAAAACTGGAGAGTAGGCCTGTAGATACGTGTAAATACGCAGAGTATTCCTTTGATGGTTATTTCGATGCATCAGGTAGTGTCACGGAGCTCTGTATATTTAGCGTAGTTAAATAACCGAGCAATGGTTCCAGCCCACTTCATGTACGACATTCCCTTCGGTGCTCCACTGGTTGCCGCCATGTGTTTCTCTGTTTTCTTCACTCATTCGGTTAGTGCATAAAACAAGCGTCAATGTTGGAGCAGATTCTATGTAAACCACTTAAATATGATTATTACATTATGATATTTCTACCACACATCCTACCGGTATATCAAAATGTAACATTTTTAAAAAAAATTTCAACAACCCACATATCACATCAGAGGATATCAAAGTGGAAATTGCACATTTCCTGAGATTAGCCCACAAGATCCCACCGGGGTTTAAATTCTCTCGATTTCACTTGCGGGTTTTCACTGCTTTCTAATTTAGTCATTTCATTTCCTGCGGCTTTACTTGAGGTAGGGATAAGTAGATTTAGGATGGCAGAACATCGGCTAATGGTAGCTCTTAGCAAGCTTCGAGAAGCTATCCTCAGAGAGTGGGCCGGGAAGATCCAAGAAAACAGGACTTACCAAAGAGGTCACCATTTAACTTATCTGCCCCTGAGTCCAGCAGACGACATCTTCTCTCAAAGTTTTTTCACATCCTATGGTACTGATTGAAAAATATTTGAAGAAAGGTTGTTGCTGTGAACCATCTGAAGAAAGCTTCTTCAAATTTTTTCCAATTTATTTCCAAGGATTTTAGAAAACTTCGAAAGAAGATACCTTCTGTTGTTCAACCCTGGGAGCAGATGAGTTAAGGTGCTTACAGGTCAACATTGCGTCTTGAAGCAACTCGCGACAACTAGCTTTCCGGCGATGGAAACAACTCGGACTGATCAGTTGCTGATTTTGTTGACCTGAGCACGCTTGTGTCTCCGAGCAACTGCCGTGAGTTGCTTCGAGTTGCCCATGTTCTACTTTTGGCGGCGACTTGTCTCCAGTTCCACTCAGATTCGTCGACCTGCGCCTGCTGTTCGAGGTAACTGCCAGTTGCTCCGAGTTCCTCTCAATCGCTGTCGACCTGCACGTGGTGGTTTTTTTATCTGCGACGGATCGGTCAAGTTGCTTCAAGACGCAATGTCGACAAGTAAGCACCTTTATGCGGATGTCAGGTCGCACTGCGATTGCCTGCGCTACGACAGAACAGTCGGCATCAGGTGTCGCAAGCACGGTCAGGTCACAAAAACGAAAATGTGAAAGATCATCATGGAACAAGCGCAGGAAATCGTAACCGTGTTCAGGTCACCTGCGAATGGATTACGCCCGTCGGGATGACACAGAAGTTGAATAGGTTCAACTGTTGCGATTCGTGATCTTTTTGATCGGCGACTGATCCCGATCGTCGCAAGTGAGACGCAACTGCAGTCATGTACCACACCAGATCGGCGAATGATTTGTTCCACGCTGTCATGCCTCAGACGCAAAGTGATCCAGAAAAGCCAGTCTGCGCCTGTTCTGTGCCATCGCAAGGTCGACCTGACATCCGCATTAGACCTTACAATGACTTTCACAAATAAGTTTGACCTATTTTGCTGATTTCTACTTCTTCAACTGGCCTAACTTAACACTATCCAGTTCTATTAACACTAGTCAATGGCAATGCGTTTTTAAATTTAGAACCCATCATATTCATACAGATAACTATGTGAAAATGTACGATTACCACTTTTTTCATCAACAATTGAGCAATATCATGTCTTCAATAAATTGCGCTCCCAGCCGAACATAGACAGACCAGTGATTGCAANTTTTCAAAATTTTTTTCCGGATTTTTTTGTTAAAAATGGCCTCCAGAGTCATTTTTTACACTCCAAAATGCAAAATTAGTCTTCCTTCTGCATGAAAATTGCATTTGAAATGTAAGAAATTAAAGAAAAACACTACTGAAGTGAAAATAGTGATGTTTGAAAAAGGTTAGTCTGCAAACTTGAGGGGGGATATCCCCTCCTTGAAATTTTTGAGGAGGGGATCATCCCCTCTCCCCCCCCCCTCTGGGAGAAACACCGGGGAGAAACACTGGGTAGATACTTTATAAGCTGGATGTCTTAATTGGGTGGGAAGTGGTTAATACACACATGTAGGCCCTAGACCTGGGCCTAATCCATGGTGAATCGAAGTGATATTTTATTAGACCCCTTGGCCCTCGCTGGGAAGGGGTTAATAACCAAATGACTGGCCTACAATCCTTGTTGAATCAAGATAGATACGTTACCTTATTAGACCCCTTGGCAGGAAAGGCGCCCTATAGCTCTTCCGTCACCAAAACAATGAACACAAAACCACAGGAAAGGGGACCCAAGAGCAACAGCTCTATCCCACAACAACCAGGAGCCAAAAATGATGCAGGCATATTCTCAGCATTTGCCATCATGCCCAAGTCCCAGCTCATGGTTCATAGAAGGCCAGGGGCACCTCATATTTTACTGATTTAGAAATAAATAAATAAATAAAAGACACATGACAATGTTTACAAATTCAGACTATTTCCCGGTTTTTCCATCCAACCTCGGCCACTCGCATCACATTCGACGTGAATGCGTCGAAATTCGGCACTGTGTACAGTTTGGGTTGGAAATTGTGTTGTCTGCCCCCCTAGATGCACGACTATTACAACAGCCGACAGTTTCAAGCTCACCACCTACCATCAACACAAACTGCAAGGTGGTCCCTAGAAACAGTCAATTCCAGGAAGTGAGGAACAGCCGACTGACAATTTCAAGCTCACCACTTGTGCCATCAACACTAACCACAAGGTCATGAGATGGGGAACCCGAAACAGTCAGCTTCACTGATGACGTCATCATGGTCATGGATGAAAGTAGGATGGCGCATTTAGAAAGTGCTTACTACACGAAAATCAACCTGACACAAAATCCATCACAAGCGGCAAGTTATTTGGCGCTCCTGGCCAAAGGTGAGGCACAGCTTTATCATGAACGAATAGTGGCATATGCCTTCTAGGCCGAGTTTACAAATTTAATGTACAAAACTGCAGCATTGTGAACATAAAGCGGTGTTTTTACGGCCGAGTTGACTGATTCCTTCGCATCCAGGTGTTCGTGCTATACCGAAGCACGCAGCCGATGCACGTAGCAACCACCTGTGGACGAGTGCGTCACTCTCCTGTTTTCCCCCAAGTGATCACAATAGGCTTGCTGCGCATGCGCAGGCAAGCCTAAAAATGTGCTTTTTCCTACTTTTCTGTTTTTAATGGTCCATAAGGTAAGGATGAAGTAAATCAAGTTTCAGTACAAGTGTCCATTACAAATAAGACACGAGATAAATTGACACGTTGAGAAAATAGAAGATAATTGGATGGCATGGAACAACTTTATCAAATGAAACTGTCAAAGTGAAAAGAAGAAGAAATAATGAACAGGTTTATCATCTGCAACAACAACAACAATGAAAGAAATGCTTGGGTAATATTTGTTGATAAGGGGCCGTCTCAAAATTACATTGATGCCAAAAAAGACGAAGTGACTTCATCTTTTCCCTGACCCTCTCCCCCTTGAAAAGATCGAGATGAAGCTAAGGATGAAGCTAAGGCACTTGACATTGTTTCATCCAAGTTAGGCATGGAAAAATGATAAAGAAAACATGTGAACACATTAGAAAAACCAAGATTCCTTTCTGAAGACTGCATATAAAAAAGTCGAACCTGTAAACAAGAGTGATGCCATTTTTTTCAAAAAAGTTGAAGTGGGCTTCCCCAAATCGAGACCCCCCCTCCCCAGACGAAGTCACTTGTCTTTTTTTGGCATCAAAAAATTTTTGAGACGGCCCCTAATATTCGTTTTACTGGTAGAGCGCAGGTTCCTTTTAATCAAATTGACAAGGTGCAAGCAGGATTAGCTATATTTCTCTTCAATTTTCAACAGCTTCCACAACAATAACTACCAAGAAAGAAGCCATTTCATCACATTTTCGGAAATGTAAATTTTAGTAGCTCGTCGTTATTTATCTATATTCTCTACAAAACATACATCACTTATTGCCCAATATACAAAATCTTAGCTCCTTACAATTTCATAGCAGCAGGAATAAACGTATAGTTGATTTTATGAGGGAGTAAATGAAGTCTTTTTGGCATCACAATGTTTGGCGTAATCAACAAATCTGACACATTCTTCAATTTCTACAAAATTTGGTTCCCGTTTTAATGAAGACGTCTGGCCTATTAAGCAACACATACTTAAAATTTCAACTTAATGGCAATCATCCACTTAGCTGTCTCATTAAGATGGCATTGGTGGCATATTTTATAAGACTTGCATTGCTTGGATTCAGTAAGTTCATTGCTTGTTCATTATGTGGTTATTTAAAGCCACACTGTATTCAATACTGTCAGTGAGTTGACCAATAGGTGTCACTACGACCCAATTCAATGCATGTAGCGGACCCATTCATTCTTGATTGAGCACCAATCCAGAGTGATAGGAACGTGGGAAGGATGGTTTTTGGTTGGTTCCTGTGGGTGAAAAGTGGCAGAAGTACCACTGGCCACACCCGTCAGCTGATGACAGCTGTCGGGTGTGGGCAGTGGTATAAGTATTTAGGGATTTAAAATGGCCGTTTTGCCACGCCGCAGTGCAGTGTGCTACTTCACTGTGGTGACTGCTAACTGCTCCCTGTCAACTGCACAATACATTACAACAGGCCGAGGGCCTATATTACAGAGTTTAAGAGATCACACGCTAACGATAACGTTTACGTTAACGCTATTTCTTGCATGTATTTCATGTACAAAAAATATCGTTAGCGTAAATGTTATCGTTAGCGTGTGATCTCTTAAACTCCCTAATATAAATGCGTTGCCCTAATATATGATCCATTGTCGTTGCCTTGCCATGTCGAATAAAAGGACACATGTGTAGTACGAAGCGTAACACGCACAAACCTGAAGGGCAACACTCGCCTCGTGGTACAATGTGGTAGGTCTGGCAACATGGGCAATCTTCGTTGAGGCGATCATGACGATGGCAGTAACGAATACACATATACACTGGCGAACTTCGGAAACGTTCGGTGATAAATAACCTTTGACCCGATGACGTTGCAATAAAATTCTCCCAACCTAAAACAGCCTCAAAGTTATAATCCGTAACACTTTTCAACGGTCTACCCGACTTCAACGGTCTACCCGACGGTCTATAATCCGCCTTCACACCGCGTAACGCCGGCATATTGGGTAAATTTATCACATTTCGCCTGAGCCCGTCTCTGAGGTGGAATGAGAGTGAGTGACCCGTGGTATTGATCAGTAGCGCTTCGCGCGTTTGCCTCTACGCGGCGTTCAGGGTCCTTGCGTCAAGAGAAGTTTCTTTTGTATTGGTCCATTAGAAATGTGCTGCCATCTTTTGGCAATACGTGCGGCTGACTTCTCCTAATCATTAAGTGCTTTTAAGCGGTCGGTCGGTGAACAACGTAACTGTATTAAAACACAGTACGTTGTTCGCCGACCGTTGTGTAGTGTAAAATGTACTTTTTCTGGGGTATGCACCAAACGAAGATTTTATCTATAGAACTCATGCAGGTTGAGCCACAACTTTTCAATTGTTCAGGTTTGCCAGGGCATGATGTGACATGGAAAAGTTCTGGATCAAACTGAGTTCAAGATAATCTTCGTTTGGTGCATACGGTTCATATGTTCTGCCTCCAGTTTTTCAAAGTGTGCCCAAAACTGGGGCTTGATTCTTTGCAATACGTATCAGGCAAGCATTTTGGGGACCTTCATAAGGCTATGAAACCTCTACCTGTATTATCCTAACACTATGAAAAGCACCATTGTCATTCACATTTATTACCATCCTACAGCTACTTCAATGCCTCAGCACCGACTTGACACCTAGTTATTAGAGCAAAAGACCATAAGCAAAGAGTTAACTTCAAGATATTTAATCTTAAATTTATCACCAGAGACCAGAATTCAACAGCATCATTAGGATAGCACGAGACTTCTTCAGAAGTTCAAGCAGCTCATTCTGTCACGAACGTGCTGAGCCCATCATGAACATGGAATTTTTTCCTGCCGAATCAATAACAGCAATAACTGCCATCTTAAAGGATTCCCTCAGATCTAATTTAGATGGATTGGGAGTTGTTGAGAATTTGCGGTGGATCAGAAGGCCACAGAATGAATTAAGATTTTCCGTTAACGATCCCATGCACTTTCTGTGAACAGTCTGGTAGGTGCAGCAAAAAGTGATGACTTATATCAGTCTACTGGTTCCAGCAAGTTGATCTGCAGGCAACAGATGTATTTGCAGTATATTTGACTTCACCATTTCACACTAAAAATCAAATACACATGCAACTTTTGATTTATGCAACTTCGTGCAACTTGTTGCATAAACCTGATGAGACCAAAAAGTTTCATCAAAGTTGCATGTGTAAATGGGCATGCAACTTGTTGCAACTACATGTACCTACTGCAACCTCCTGCAACCTACCTGCAACAGATTTAGGATCGCGATTTCTGGTGAATTTGCAACAAGTTGCACGTCACTGGCCAATGAGAATACAACAAAATATCATGTGATTTCTACTGAAGCCAAAATGGCTGCCGAACAAAGCAAGAAGGCGAAGAGGGCAACACTGGCCCAGTTTGAATGGACATCCCGGGGCAGATAAATACCCTCATTGAGAACCTCTAGAAATCCCATGTCTCGAAATAAAACACCAAATAAATGGTTATAAAGATCGGAACAAACGGCTGCAAGCCAGAAACGATCTAGTTCGACAAACTTTTAGTATAAGTGTATCTCGTGAGCTCCCCACTAATGCTTCACATTGTCCATTTTCATATAAGAGCAATGAAGCTGCTACACGGCCAGATTGCCTCCATTTTGTCTGATTTCCTCCAGATCCTGACGATTCCCGCCAAAATTTCCACAACTTGTTGCAAACTGTTGCAACTACATGTAGATCACGCTGGATGTTGCTATGTGTAAATGTCACAGGTAGGCTGCAACAAGTTACAGGTTGCAGCAACTTGCAACCTAGTGTAAACCCGCCTTAACCCTGACCCTAACCATTAACGTGTAACCTACTAACCTATAAGTGTACCAGTCCAAGATGAGCACATGTAGTTGAGAAGACTGAAAATTCAGTCTCTTTAGGAAGACCTGGGTTTCTGTGTTGACATTTTCAAAATTGTCCGTGTTTATAGACCTGAGCCCACCAGAGAGGCGAGACAAAATTCTGCTAATTGGCCCCCTCCCTGCAGTTACAGGCACCTGGTTTACCCCTCTCAAGAAACCAACAAGCGCTAGGCTGAGGGGCCTCCTCAAAACATGCACCATCTTGACAAAATAATGAGCTTCGCAGCCAATACTTCAAAGGTATCCCTGACAATATATGATCGTGGCTCATTCGCATACCCGCCCAAGTTGTAATGACCTGTCAGGGAATTAATTACTGAGCATCCGGACAAGATAAGAACATGTCGCTGATGCTCCAGTTATGTCTGGCGCATCTGCGTCGACGCTCGTTCTATAGCCAGGGGGTCCACCATCCAATCAGAATTTGTGTTGCTTTGGCGACTGTGTTAGGGGGTTGATGATAAAACCCGCAATGAAACGAAACGAAATGAAATCATCAAAATGGGCATGATTTGCATCCTTCAATTTATTTTCGTTTTATTGTCTTATTGTTTGTAATACCGATATTTAAGGTTAACATAGAATCTGCTCCGACATTGATACTTGCTTTTTGCACCGACCGAATGAGTGAAGAAAACGCAGAACAAAAATTGGCAGTATAAACTTGGGGATCACCGAAGGGAATTTCGTACATGATTCTGATTGATTTTAAAATAATAATTCAATTTGATCTTGTGTGGACAATCTCAAGGAGGAAGCATATGTCTGCAACACAATGACATTCGACATTAATTAGGCCTACGTTAATTCTCAAATTCCTTGCGAGTCCCATACATTTCGAGGATTTCATTTCGTTTCGTTTCATTCTGGGTTTTAGCACTAACCATGTTGAGGAGACATCTTCAGTCTATCTCAAGACCAGGGTTTCCACAGAAATTTAAAGAAGGGGTACAACAGCTCGGGGGCATCACACTGGTACCCTCAGGCAGGGGCTCTGGGGACCTCCCTAAAAAAATGCATTTTCCTGACATTTGGAAGAAGAAACCTGCATTGCTCAGCAGTCTGCCAGACTGATTTTTCTGTCAGGGCCGATCGACACTAGCATTGTTGGCCCTGGTAAGGCCATAACAATATGATTGTTCGTTTAACGGATTTCCCTCATGCCTAAAATCCCAAAAGTGAAAAAAAAATTTTTTTGCGCCTGCTTGTTTAAAATGCGGTACATTTGAAAAAAAAATTTTTGCAAATGCGGGAAGGCTTTGTTTTTTTACTGCCCGCATGCTCAAAACGCCATTTCGGGAAAAAATATACAGGCCCAAAGTCATCAAACATCGTCAAAGTGAATAAATTCATAAATTCATCGACAGTGATTGCCGTCGATGCCCTGCTCTTGCCCGTGCTACTCTTTAAAAATCCTTGGATTTTAGGCCTAAGAATTCATTTTTTTACCTTCACGCTCACCCTTGTGTGACCACATAAAATTTATACAACTTATGGTTAGCATTTTTTTTTCTTTTTTTTTCGCCCTCATGCTCCATCATGTATGGCCTAACAAATCGTTAAACGAACAATCAAATTGGTATGGCCTAAGTACGGATGTGGCCATCACAAGCTACTCATGTTCCTCACTTGGATGGGGTCTATTTAACTTGCCCGTTGCCCTTGCAAAGAAACAAGGTTCGAGGCACCACGGCTTACTGTACGTCCCATGCGACGGACGTGAACAGCCGGGAAATGAAATCCATATGGCCCAGGCTGGATTCGAACCCGGGACCTGCCACTTGCCGAGCGGACGTGATAGCCACTCGGCTATCAGGGCTCTTCGAGGGGTACATACCCCCTACTTCAAGCCATGGGGGAGATTAGTACCCCCCATAGCCCCGCTGGCACAAACCCTGCAAGCCTTTTGATTCGTGATGAGGCAGACTACCTCATTATCCATCTGAAGTCAGTCGTGACATGCATCTGCCATTAATGCTGTCGTCATCTGAGGAACTCCAAGCCTGACAACGGCCTTGTATCAAGGGTGTCCCTCGTCATCTGCCCCTTCAAGAGGCACTCATTTTACAGGTAATTCCGTTCTATTAACGCAACTTCCTATCGTCAAAGATATCAAACGTGATCTCACTGGGTCTGAAGCCACAGATGATTTGGCCAATAATATCAGGTTGTTTTGTGCCAATCCACTGGTGATCAAAGCCGTATTAGCTGTAACACTAGACCAGAAAAAATCATCGCCCAAGATCTAGCTGCTGTTGATGAGACATTAGACTCTGAGGTGCAGATACGCTGCACTCGCGATGTCGGGAAGATCCTTTAATTCCGGAACGATGATTTCAGTTGATATCGTCATCGACTGCAATTGCCGATATGCACACACAACATATGTTCAACACATTGTCGATTTCAATTACGGAGTTCCATTAAAAGGAATCAAACATAAAGGTTCAACTTACAAATTTAGCATTTGTGAGCCGCTCTGGCAAAACCAGACGCTTCTCGCTCTTACCTTGGCAGGTTGAGACCAAATGTTTGTCAGTTTCAATATTGTCTGTCTATTATGAAATCTGACAGAATCTATTTCTTCCATTCTCTCCTGGTGTCATCTAAGTTCGTTTAGGCTCAACTTCTGAGTGACATGCGACTGGTTTTGCCAGAGCGGCTCACATTTTATAAATGTGGACACCATCCCTTTAACCTCAACAGATTTGCATTCTGACTCTTCCATACGATAGGCAAGACCATTCTGCATGTTTACTGCAAATTTTGTTGAATTCAGACTCGTTGATCTTTTGATACAAAAGGACTCAATTAATGAGAACTCCCCGAACAACGACAATGAGAGTGCAGAATAGGCTAACGTACATTTGCACTAATGGGGAGCGCCAATTGGTCACGTGATGACTACTGATAGAGCAGACGAGACACCTAGCGTTGACCTAGGCCCATTGTTCGAGAGATGCGGTTCACCAAGCACGGCCAATCACACCTTGAATCGTCATGAATAATAGGTGGCATTGGTGTACTATCAGTTCAAAACCACGCGTATATTCTCGCGTGGTCTGCGTGATCGGTGTTCCCTATTGTGCTGAAAATAGCTCAGTTATCCTCAGAAATGGAATTCAATGCATCAACTTGTTGAAGCTCCTGCCCATTACGTAAAGCCAAAATACAGGCAGTGAGAGACATCTGGTGGCAACACATGAAGTGAATCCCTCAGTTACTTCATCGTTTGCTGTTAAACCTTTATGTTTGTATGGTTCCACTGGCTGCAGTATGTTACAGTCAGGGACATGGTGCGACAGGCATAGTCGCTTCATCTGGCCTTGGGCATGGCCTCGTGGGTGATCAAAAACCCAACAGCCCTGAGCAGATAATCTTGGACTTCATCACACCACACACTCATTCCAAATCACCAAAATGTCAGACGTCAGCACGTGCAAGCCATTGCTATGGCGACTGAATCCCGCTGCTCATCACAAGCAATCAGATGACAGCTTTTCTTTTCCACAAGCCTTTCTACTACCCCGCTTTTTCTTATTTTTTCAAGGAATGTGATCTCTCTTCTGGGAGTCTCGATGAGGAGGGGAAATAAGAGATATTAGGAAAAGGACAATAACATGGAATCATTTTTTCCAGGTGGCTGGAGTAGAGATAGCACAGCAGTCACCACTGCGGGCGTAAATCACCCAGAACTAGATAAGGCAAAGAAGCAGCTTGCTTGGGAGGACAATGCTAGTTGATAACATGCTGAAATAACTACGCCTTAGGGACCATCTCAAAAATACCTCGAAGCCAAAGAAGTGTAATTTTTTTCACTTCTGTCTTGACCCTCTCCCCCTCAGAAGTGAAAGGGGCTGGAAACTTAAGACAGGGTTTGTCAAAATGGGCCAATTTTGGAAACTACTTGACCGATTTTCCTGAAGCTTGCAATGTTAAGAGGGTTGACCATATCATTGGAAAATATGAAGAAATAAAAGCAACAGACTGACCCTGACCTAATGAACTAAGACAATGCAATTTTTCAGACCCTCAGAAACACAAGAAAAAAACATCCTATGAGCCTGTAACTTCACATATATGTTGCCATGATAATATACCAAAAATGTCATAATAAATAAATAATGTATTTAAGTCACAACCTTTGAAAATGAAACAAAGAAATATTCTAACTAATGGGCCCAGGCAATAGCTGGAAGGGCCTTATTTACAAGTCCTTTTTTAAGACTTACCAGGTTACCCAAGCAGGGTCCTATTCACATGAATGACCCAACAGGCCAATAAATGTGCATTACATAAATGGTGCTGGGTCTAGTCTGCCTGACTACCCTGAGCCTTAGGTAATACCTAATAAAAACCTGTTTTATTTCTTTGATTTCAGCCATGACAAAGAGCTTTGCAAGGTTAATAGGGTTGACCACAGGATGTGCATGATGTCAGAGCAGTGGATAAAGCGGTCAGCCATTATAAACCTGATCATTTCAATAACAATACCATCAAGTCAACCCTTAAAATACATCCCTTCCAGCTATTGCCTGGCACCATTAATTAAGATATTTCTTTGATATATTTCTCAAGGTTGTGACAGAAGTATACTTTTTATTGATTGTTACTTTTTTGTATATGATCACATCAACATATGTATGAAGTTACAGACCCATAGGATGTTTATTTCATGTGATTCGAAGGGTCTGAAAATTGCATTGTCTTAGTTCATTAGGTCAGGGTCAGTCTGTTGCTTTTGTTTCTTCATATTTTCCAATGATATGGTCAACCCTCTTAACCTTGCGAGTTTCAGGAAAATCGGTCAAGTAGTTTCCAAAATTGGCCCATTTTGACAAACCCTGTCTTAAGTTTCCAGCCCCTTTCGGCATCTAATTGGCTTCACTCATGGGTGGTATTAGACAAGTCTTTTTAGCTGTAATTCCACCTATCGAAAACCCCGTGTCAAACACGGGTTTCTTGCGCGTACACATATTTTTTGCCGTGTCTAATAGACACGGCGAGCTCGCCGCCATGCAATTGCAATGTATTGAAAAGCCCGGGGAAGACACGGGTCTAAAAAACCCGTGGATTTCAGATAGGTGGAAGTACTGCTATTAAGATGTTGGGTTAGAAGAAAGGGACTGAACAACTTGTTGATTAAAAACACAGTTTTAATTTGACTGACCTTATTAGAATAGTATCCAGAGCAATCTTGGCATTATACGTAAGAGTTGATCTCAGTATGTATCCATTTTTAACACCTCAATCAGATATTTGTATTAACATAGTGTAATTGTATTTTTTTAGAAATTCCATGAAGCCAATTTTTTTCAAGAAGTGAAATGGTGACCATGAAGTTAGCCACCCCTCCCCCTAGTGAAAAAAAATTACACTTCTTTGACTTCAAGGTATTTTTGAGACGGTCCCTAAGGCATAGAAGCAGCTGGCTTGGGAATGGGAGGACAACGCTAGCTGATAACATGCAGAAATAACTTTTTGCCTTAGCAGCTTAGCAAACAGAGGCAGAATAAGAAAACGATGTGTCAATACACTCGGAGTAAAGCAACAGTCTTTTCTGGAAATAAACACGCAAACAGGAAAGAACATCAGGAAGTTCTACCACACGGTGGTGACAAACAGATTTACCACCATTTAAACTTTTTGATGCACTTTACCCTCTTAATCATAGTCGGTCGATTCAATGGGCATCCTAGCTACGATAGAGGGCAGCACACTGAAACCCGGCCCTATACAATGGATGCCTTTTGTGTGAAATTGATCAGGACCGGGATGTTTCATTTCAAGTTTTAGTTAGTTTTAGTTGTGCAGGCAGGAGTGATGGTCCGATGGATCCGTATCTGACTCCGCCACTTGCCCTTCCACCAGCCTCTGCCGGGACCAGAGAAAGCAGGCCTCTGACCGTCGGTTCGGGAGAGGGCACTATCTCCCTACCCTCCAGTAAAGACCATCCTTGGAGAGGGGAGGTGCTGGGCCCCATGTCATCCCTCAAACCCCACCCCTACACCGCCGAACGGACCACACCAATAGTTTTAACCACTAAGTGACACCTATTGAGGCAGTGGGCGAGGGTCCCATTCCTCCATGTCCTCTTCACATGCACTGGAACAATGGAACAAATACCTTTGGCTGTGTTCAATAAAAGTAACATATTACCAGGCATGCCAGGCCATGGATGGCAACACCATTATCTCCGAAAGGAATATCTTGCTTCTCGTTTTGTATTCTTACTAGAATAACCATCAGTAACAACAATGAACTAAAACGGCAATGTGGGTGAATGTGCCAGACGAAGATGACAATTGTGTTTTTGGTTTTAGCCACCTAGTGGCCATGCCAAGAATCGAATTCAATTGGGCCTGTCATTCACTTGGTCATGAATCCTCATCAGATGTAGCCTATCTACGATAAAAATTTGTTGGGGATCCGATCAATGGTAAGGCGAAATAGCACTTTAAAGGTTTTCGGTTAAGCCCCCTGGTGGCCAAGCTAAGAATAAATCGGACCGAAATTTGGTGTCTGAGGTCATTTGACCTTGGGGCACATCTGTGCCAAGTTTGGTGTCAATTGGCCGAGCGGTTACTAAACGTGCCCTGCTAACGCATGCCGATGCCGGACACCGCGTGACGATTATAACTCAAAGGTGAGCTAAAAACAAACAATGCGGGTCTGCATATACCGGTATTGGAAAAGACCACGTATGAAAATACATCTTGATGACAGAAATCAAAGACCACAGACGATACATGTAGAGAAATGAGACATTTTAAAAGCTTCAATGAATGTGTTCCATTCCAAGCGCACCACTTTTAAAAGGTTGCAGAAAGAGAAATCGAAACAAAAGAAAGAACAGAGAAGGAAGATGATAGACGTATCTCAGCTGGAAATACTGGCTCACTCTCAACAACACCCACCAGCTGAACATGCGACGGAAATGCCATAGTTACAATTCTTGATGGAGTACTTTTTAACAAGGATGAATGAATCGTGCATCTCCAGAAAAGAAGAAAATATATGCCACAAACGCAAAGTTCTGCTGACGTGATATTCACGCCAGACATCAGGGGATTGGCACCTTATTTACGCCCTCGTAACTTTGCTTGAGCAGAAACTATTGTCCATTTGCAGGCGACCTGTTAAAAACTTCTCTCTGTCTAAAATAAAACATGACGAAGTTAGGCTTTGTCGAATAAGGTCCGAGCTCGGCCCTTCATAAAAGTACACTCTACCTGTTGCATCAAACAGAAGATAAGGCTCATGACATTTAACATGTTTAAGCATGGCTCAGGTCGACATTGCGTCTTGAAGTTGAAGCGACTCGACGGATCGGTCGCAGATAAAAAATCCACCACGCGCAGGTCGACATTTCCGCGATTGAGAGGAACTCGGAGCAACTGGCAGTTACTTTGAACAGCACGCTCATGTCGACAGCGCGTCTTCCATGCCCTCGGTCCATTCCACTGCCGCCATTTTCTTTTTTCGGTACATGTCAGTCATGTGATTTTCAATGAATTCCCCGTTCAAGCAACTGATCAGTTGCAAGCAGGGGCAGGTCGACGGATCTGAGTGGAACTGGAGACAACTAGTCATCAAAAAGTAGGCCATGGGCAACTTGAAGCAACTAGCGGCAACTAGCGGATCCAGCAGTTGCTCGGAGACGCAAGCGCGCTCAGGTCGACAAAATCGGTAACTGATCAGTCACTCTGAGTTTCTTCCATCGCCGGAAAGCTAGCTGCCGCGAGTTACATGTAGTTGCTTCAAGACGCAATGTCGACCTGAGCCAGGTTTTATCAATACGGGCTCTGAATCAGAGACCATCAGAAAATTCAAAAAGAAGAGGAAAGGTGAGAATTAGCCATATCAAGAAAATCGTGACTCGAAGTCCACCAGTGGGACGCCCAAAACACCAGGATAATTTCCCGCTTTCATTATTGGCCAGGAGACAAAAAGCTTGTTCCACGTAAGAGGCCTCGTCTGAAGACAAAGACAAAGGCGAAAAAGATGCAAGAGCTGTGAACATGAGACGGGTGAGAGCAGAATTTGACTGGAATTTGTCAACCTGTCAGTTTGCTTCCGACCAGGGAAGTTATTAGTTTACCATTGACAGTCAAAGTAGAATGGATTCCAAATTTGTCATAAATGGACGGCTACGCCACTCTGTAGCATCACAAGTTGCCATTTTATCTTCATTGTGTTCGGATTATAGAATGGATGGGAAACGATGTGATCAAATCTCACATTACTACATACGAGATCTGGTATACATTTTGCTAGATCTGAAATTGATAACGGTACATACATGCAACTGGATACACTTTGACCAAGTACGGTCACAGCATTCATGATACTGGTAACATTACCCTGTACTGTATTGGCTTTTTCATCAGGGCCGAAGCCATATAGCATTTTTTGTCCTGATAAGTACAGAAGAGGCCTCTCAAGTTACTCACATTCCTCACTTGAATGGAGTCTTTTACTTCTTGCCCTGCATGCAAAGGCACAGCGTTCAAGGCACAACTTACTGTCCCATGCGACAGACTTGAAGAGACAGGATGATTAATCCGGTTCCCATATGGCCCAGGCTGGCTTCGAGCCCAGGACCTGCCACTTGCTAAGTGGACAGGGCCGGATCCAGGATTGACAGAAGGGGCGTAGCTCGACGGAGACAGCGAGCACCGAAAGCGTGAAGCCGAAACGGGGGGTGTGGGGTCCTCCCCTAGAAANTCACCAATCACAGCCACAAAGATTTTATACCACAAGCAGATGAGAACTTGTAAATTCCTTACAACAAAAGGATGATTGATCTCTGATATCTCACCATGACACCACATGGACAACCTAGTGTGATTTTCGCCGACATTCAACCACAAAGCCACATACTCATCTCCTAGATATTGGAAGGACCGCTAAAACCACCCATCTGCTTAGGCGGATAATAAATGGTATTGATGGGTACGCTGAAATGACAGACGAGATTATTGATATGTGGGATTAATGAAGCTTACCGAGGTCCTGACTACAATATCAGATTACCAATTCATATACCTACAGTCGTGTGGTACAGCCTCGACTGAATTGACAAGGAATAAAGATACAGTACAGGTCACAATTGACATCCCTACGGCTTCGCGTAAGTTACTCGTAAGTTACCCGTAACTTACGCGCAACTCACGGCTTTGGTTTCGCGTAACTCGCCTCGTAAATCACTGCTTAGCTATCGAAATTCGCGTAACTCACCTCGTAAGTTAACGCGTAACATAGCTCGTGAGTTGTTGCGTAAGTTACGAGTGAATTACGCGTAACTTACGCGAATTTAGGGATGTCAATTGTGACCTGTACTGTAGTAGGCAATTGGGCATGGGTGGAAGTATCTTCGCAAATGACTGCAGTGTTGTTGGACACATAGGGTCATATTCATAAAGCGGTTCTATCTTTAGAACCGTCTTAGGCCGGTTCCAAGTATCGTCAACCACTCTACTTGGAACCAGCCTAAGAGTCTAATGATAGACTCAGACCCGACTACAACATCAGATTACCAATTCATATACATGTACCTACAGTCGTGTGGTACAGCCTCGACTGAATTGACAAGGAATAAAGATAGCAGGCAATTGGGCATGGGTGGAAGTATCTTCCCAAATGACTGCAGTGAGTTGGACACATAAGGATTCAAGCAAGTTTACAGGAGCGACTGATGCAGCAACCCAGTAAACAAGATGCCCAGATGAGCGCCGTGTCGGTGGGGAAACTCTGTAAATTTCATTTCATGGCATAAATTCTATTTTGCTTAAGGGCCTGTCACACTGAAGTAGTTCTCAAAACGTCCTACTCCGTCCTAAAAAACGTAAAATGGGCTAGAACGTGTAACCCTTGGCCAAATAATGCCTCGATGTTCTGGAGCACCCTTCCCGTCCATGAAGTTCGTAAAAAGACTGTAAAAAGTTTCCACTACGTCCACTCCGTTTGCACAGTTTGAGCCCGTTCGGCAAAATGTTCAAGAACGTAGTGAGAACTACATGTAGCTCAGTCAGATTGGGGCATAGTGCTGGGAGGACACAATATGTTACTTGAGTCCTGGGTGGCGTACCTAAGTGCTGGTGGTGCAACTGCCTAATGCCGCCTGCCGTGGCAGAAGTCCCAATAATGTCACTCACAAAATGACATCACTTCCGTCAGTTTGATCCTCGATTCAATCATCTTCAATCAGTCAGCGCTGGAGTAGTGCGATAAATCAATACCAGATCAATATAGGTCATCTTCTACAGTCATTAAACAAAATAAGTTAATAATAATAATAATGTGTGGGCTTATAGTGCCTTTTACATTTAAGTGTCAAGGCACTTCACATTATTACCCAGCCTAATCCAGAAACCTTTCTGTAGAAACCAAGGGCAGCTACAATCAAGCGCACACGTGGACATTTCAGGCCAGTTGAGAGTATACAGAGTGACACAGCCAGGGATTGAACCCGCAACCTTCCGATCATGAGCCCAACGCTCTAACCATTGTGCCACCGTGCTCCCCGACTGTTGTTATCGTACCCTAAGGTATCGTCTCCTAAAGTGCAACTAATTTTGCCTCTTGGCCACTTCGCACCTCAACAGTCGGTAATCAATGAAGTTTGAAATGACACCGTCAGCTACCTCGTGGAGCCACGGTGGTGTAGTGGTTCGGGTCTCCGACCAGCGGTCAGAGAGTCCCGGTAACTGGTAATCAGTGAACTTCGAAATTACACCCTCAGCTACATCGTGGAGCCACTTTGGTGTGGTGGTTCGGGTCTCCGACTAGCGGTCAGAGGGTCCCGGGTTCGAATCCCACTTGGCGTGAGACTTTGGGCAAGTCTCTTTGCCTTAATACTGGCCCCTCTCCCCCCCAGGTGTATATGGGTACCGGTCGGAAATGCTCGGATTGTAGCACTGAATGAGCAGCTCATCTGAGTTCTACTGAAAGGTTTCAGGAGTGTTTCCGCCAGAGGGTACTAAGAGTACTTGTGTTAGTACCCTCAAAGGAACAGAAAAGGGTGATTTTCTTTAATTTCATGGGGTTTTTGCAGACTTTGAAGAAATTAGTACCCTCAGAAAAATTTCTGGCAGGGTTAAAAGTGTAAAGTTGAATGACACCTCTACCGTTATCAGACTAAGGGCCGAATTCACGGACCGCACTTTAGCCGAAAGTATAGCTTAAGTTGGACTTTCTCTATGCTTTAAGCATTGAGGAAAGTCACACTTTAATGAAAGTGTGACCCGTTCATGCGGCTCTAAAACCCAAACTTTAACACTATATGTGACAAGTTTAAACCTTGCCATCACCTTCGTGACAGTATGGCTGATCTGCCTTTTTAACATTCATAGAGGAGTAAGTCTCAAACCAAGGAAATCACATATCTTGTGCGACGCCTGAAGCAATCTCAAGACAACCAACCATGATTCCCAAGCAAAGATACCGTCGAAGAGGAGGCCACGTAACTGCACTTGACATCATTTATGGTACTCTCCCTCTCAACACAAGTGTTGAAGAGGGAAGACGTTGTCAGGCTCTACTCATAGACGATAACACTTGCGGCATCATGTTTTGAAGAACTTGGGCTATGGAAGTCCTTTTAAAAACTTTCACAGATGTATCTAGTACCAAGAATATATAAGTACCAAGAATGTATAACTTACTAGTAATAAAGCAAAAGGGTGGGCGTAAGTTACTTTTTCTGATAATATAGTAGAGGGTGTGCGGTAATTATAGACCTTCTAATTAAGTAACCAATGTTTAGATTTAACGGTTGTTGACTGAATTGTATTATTTAGAATATCATCAATATTCTTATGTAAAGTTACAGACAAGTTACTAGCATTCAGAATTTTTTTGATTTTGGTGAAACCATGGATTTGTTTTATAGGTCAGAGTGCCCAACTCTGAGATCAATTACAATATCAATTTGTCGAAAATATGGTCCATTCAAAAATGCTTTGTAGCTCGGTTGTTTCTGAGTCCATATAACTATGGGAGATGTCATTTTGTTCGTAATGATCTTCTCTACACAATAATCCTTCACAAATTAAGATCCATTCGGTTACAGGGTCACCGGAAGCAATTTACTCAAACTCACTTTTGGCACATATTCGGAGTTTTTTTATTTTTTATTTTAAACTCTTTATTTAGTGCAAAACAAATACAAAACAAAACACCTAACATGTGATATACCGGTACATATTAACTATCGGTATTAATACAAGAGTTTTTTTTTTTTTTTTTTTTAGTTTTT
>NMRB01000982.1:85034-135087 GCA_002633025.1 Notospermus geniculatus | reverse complement strand
TGTGTACTCGCCAATTGGTAATTCACGAACAAACCATGCAAAGCAGTGGGGAAATGCCACTTGATGTAATGGACAAATATCGCGCCTAGTGCTACAACGTCTGCACATACATCTGGTATTACGAGTTACCGGATACCAGGCTCCTAGCATTGTATCTCATTCCATAATTTATGCACGCTGCCAAATGACAGCTGCCCCAAACACATGAACTGGATCATACCTTCGTGTTCTGATCCCATCAGTACGTCCTCGTTGACAAGATAATCCGTGAGAATCATGTTGACGCGAAGTTAATTCAGGAACAATCAGAAACTCAGCGAGTTTGTCAGCGACTCAAGAAATTTTCACAGCTACCATATTTGAGATATGACCAAGACGGGATAGAAGCTTCACTGTGATTGGCGGATTCGGCGGAGTCGATCACTCCGCTAGTTCCCCAACGAAATGGCATGGATGTCACCAGGGTCTGAACCAAGCGCGAGTAGGGGAGCTGGTTGTGAAGACCCTGGGTGCGAGGATGTATCGCCACTAGTCTCGCGCACCCACCAGACCCTAGGTCTCATCACGGAGGGTCTGGCTGCAACGTCTGTGCTTTGCGCACGACTGGCGTCGGTCATGTGATCACGTGAGCTGTCCGATTCGGGGAATCCCCGCTTGGAGTCTGCCACTAGTATGAATATACCATGTACATTTTGAACGTGTATCTTAGCCAATCAGAAAGTGCAGTTACGGCAGCGTCAGTTAAACCTGTAAAGCCATGGCACACATTGCAAATTCAGCAACGCAGTAAAACTAGGAGGATCCAATCAGTCGTCATGTCCTGACCGCGTACATCACACTTGTGACTTGCGGCAACTCAGGTAACATCTGGGGCGTTGAGACTCGACGGACTAGGTTTTGTTCAGAAAACTGGCACTGATCAGTCGCAAGGCCGCATACATCGCTGCGACTGAACGAAACTGGGTACAACTAGTCGCTAGAAAGTTGAACATGTGCAACTCACTCACGGCGACTGGCAAAATCTCCAGTTCCAATGAGTCACAAGGGTGCGTACATCGACCGTTTCTGGCGACTGATCACAGTCGCCTACTCCAGTTCCAGCTAGATCCTCCCAGTCGCCAGTGGTCTCCAGTCGCATGTGTGATGTACGCTAGGCTTAACGATGGCTTGACTGGATCCCCCATCAAACGGCGCCGCCTATTGGCTATCTTTCACTTTTGGCGCCAATCATGCCAGTGTTTACTGGGTCTACACCTCCGGCCAACTGAACACTGGGGACGAATGTATACAGTCGACCATGCAAGCCAAACTCAAATTCTTCCAGAGCAGACGTAAGTCGCATCCCAACATTTTGGTTCCCGAAGCCACCGCTAGGGCTAGAAGGCTTCGGCTCTGGCTGCCATTTTGTTGCTGTAACGGTCCATTTTCTGGTAAAATTTCATTCTCCTCCGGTCTACAAAACGGCGATTATTTTGACTTTTTGTTACAGATCTGCAACACATACCAACTTTCTCATCAACAGAAACTTCCTCGGTGTTGCCTTTTCGCACGATTCGGCGTGTTCAATCACATTAGCACCCACGTGTTTACCGGCATTCCATTCTAAAAATAACCCGGGATGTCAACATAACGGTATCCGCGCATGCGCACTGAGATCCGCGACAAATTTTTGTCGCGAAAATGGCAGCCAGAGCCGAAGCCTTCTAGCCCTAGCGGTGGCTTCGGGAACCAAAATGGCATCCCAAGAACCCACAATGGTCACACCAATTTCCTCTATAGGCTAGGAAACAAATGGAGTTAGAAAGGCTAATCACACAGGGGACACGGAAGCAGACGCCCATGGGATTTAGTTTACTGATGGGTCACATTGGCAAACTATTCACCCAGCTAATTGGAGTGGTGGTAAATGTTGACAATCACAGTAACTCATACTCCCAAGGGTGGGTGGACAGCACCTGCAAATGAATTGCTGACTTAAAGCCAGGTCGACACTGCGTCTTGGAAGCTACTCGCGGCAACTTGCTTTCCTGCGATGGAAGCAACTCGGAGTGACTGCAGTTGCCGATTTTGTCGACCTGAGCGCGCTTGCGTCTCTGAGCAACTGCGGATCCGCTCGTTGCCGCGAGTTGCTTCGATTTGCCCACATTCTACTTCTCGACGACTAGTTGTCTCCAGTTCCACTCAGATCTGTCGACCTGCGCCTGCTTGCAACTGAGTGAGTTGCTTGAAAATCACATGACGTATACCGGAAAAAGAAAATGGCGGCAGTGGAATGGACCGAGGGCGTGCTGTCGACATAAGCGTGAGCTGTTCGAGGTAACTGCCAGTTGCTCCGAGTCCCTCTCAATCGCTGAAATGTCGACCTGCGCGTGGTGGTTTTTTTACCTGCGACGGATTCGTCGAGTTGCTTCAAGATGCAATGTTGACCTGAGCCAGGCTAAGTTTTTGGGTCCAAGCCGCGGGTTGATTTAGTAGAAGAAATTAATTCAAGATATCAACGCTGGTTAGCTAGTCAAAAGTGAACAAACGAAAATACTTCTTACAGAACAGTAAGTGATTCTAACCACAATGCCATGACTGATGTGTTACAGAAAATTCAATTCCAGTAATGCCAGATTGCCAACCAATAACATTTACCAAATTATCTCGACAACGTCAAGGCCCACTCAGCCAAACAACTGTTATTTCTTACCCCAAATTAAAATCCAATACATGTGGCGATATCTTCACGCATCACTAGCAGCGCCTTCCCACCATCAAATCTCGACATAAATTTTACCAACTTGTTTTACTTCGCTGCAGCTACACTAACAAATTCTCCCAAGTGTACAATCAGTTTCCCACAAAGCTTATGGATACTGTATTGGTGGCAATATACGTCCCACTAGCTTTCAAGTGTTTATTTATAAATCAAACAGCCAGTTTCCGACAAAATTAATCTATAAGTTCATTCATATTTTATTCATGCTTGTACATGTACCAGATTGCACTGAGGTTTCAGCAACACGATGTTATGAGCAAACATTAGCAATGATGAGCAAAATCTTGTACGAGGGATCTTGAGGGTTTTTTCACCGACAATACATGTACCGTATTTATGCGTATTTTAGCACACTGCGCTTATAATCGACGTGCGCTAAAATTCGAATATAAGGACAGCGCGCTTAAGGGGCTTACAGGTCGACATTGCGTCTCGAAGCAACTCGCGGCAACCAGCTTTCCGGCGATGGAAGCAACTCGGAGTCACTGATCAGTTGCTGATTTTGTCGACCTGAGCGCGCTTGCGTCACTGAGAAACTGCCGGATCTGCTAGCTGCCGCGAGTTGCTTCGAGTTGTCCATGTTCTAATGGCGGCAGTGGAATGGACCGAGGGCATGGAAGACGCGCTGTCGACATGAGTGTGCTGTTCAAGGTACAGTACAGGTCACAATTGACATCCCTACGGCTTCGCGTAAGTTACTCGTAAGTTACTCGTAAGTTACGCGTAACTTACAGCTTTGGTTTCGCGTAACTCGCTGCATAACTCGCCAAACTCACGTAACTCGCCTCGTAAATCACTGCGTAGCTAGCGAAATTCGCGTAATTCACCGCGTAACTCACCTCGTAAGTTACGCGTAACATAGCTCGTGAATTGTTGCGTAACTTACTCGTAACTTACGCAAATTTAGGGATGTCAATTGTGACCTGTACTGTAACTGCCAGTGGTCCAGGCGCTGAGAGGGTTTTCGTGGGACAAAGAGAGGCCCGGCAGAACTCTTCAAATTATTACAGTTGCATTCTATTGTTTGCGACGCGCATGCACTTTTTAGCACGACTTATAAAAAGACAAAGCCTGCAGTTGCTCCGAGTTCCTCTCAATCGCTGAAATGTCAACATGCGCGTGATGGTTTTTTTATCTGTGACGGATCTGTCGAGTTGCTTCAAGATGCAATGTCGACCTGTTTTAAGCCCCTTACGACAATGGCAGTGCCACATGCCAACAACCACAACCAATGGACATACATGCAATGTAATTATCCAACCCTAATTACATGTATCGCTCAGTAATGTATATCTGAGCCGACGAAATCCTTGACCACCAGACAAAGACGCCAAAAAAGAAGCAGTTTTGTTCCAGAAAAGTATAAGTGCAAGTGCTTATAATCGGGCAACATGAAGGTGAAATGAAATGGTCCATGGACCATGTGCTCACCTGGGTGAATGTACCAGAAGAACAAATGTCGACAATATGTTCAATCGAAATGTTCCCAAGCAAGCCTTGAGTTCCAGGTACAGAGGGTACCCAGACACCTGATCACACCAAGTTAGAATATATTAGGTCAAATAGCCATGAAACATGTCACCTAAAGACAAAATTTTGAACTTTGACCTCTGTGACCTTGAAAAGTAGGTCAAATCACAAACCCGTTACATATGTCATGTATCCTCATTAGATACACCTATGATAACAATTTGGAGATGACCCAGTCATTAGTTCAGGAGTTATTGCACTTTTTGTGTTTGTGGTTTTAGCCACCTGGTGGCCAAGTCAAGAAGTGAATCATGGACATAAAGGTCATCTGCAGGGGGCCACATAGCACATTGGCGCGCTTTGGGTTANTGCTTATAATCAGGCGAAACGAAGGCGGGAAAAGGCCTTAACATAAGCGATTTTCGTTAATACAAGCGCGTATCTTAAAAAATATGGTACATGTATCATGAAAGATAGTGCAACAAATTCAACTAAACCGATTTTGTCTCGGGTGAAATCTTTTCCGAGATGCTGATTTCAAAGTGCCCTTTGATACACGGGCCCAGTGGAAATGGCAAAGGTGATGAACGTAGCATACGGTAATTTCAATTGAAATGCAGATCAGTAGTTCAAGCATACAGCGATACCGACTTAAAGGAAAGAGGAAGTGCATAATCGTAACATGCAAGAGACGTGAACCAGCATCTAAGAGCCCCCAATTTGAATCTGGCTCCATTAGGAAGAGAGACTGGGAGAAAAAATAGTTATTCAAAGCTAACATTAATCGTCCTTACTGTTCATTGGTCAAAGCAGACCCACTAATCACTGGCAAGATTGGCGCCAAAAGTTAAGGATCATCAATAGGCGGCGCTGTTTGACGAGTGATCCAATCATATTAGCCATCGTCACAGGTTAACCGCCGCCGCCGTAACACACTTTTTTCTGATTGGCCAAGATACGTGTACAAAATGTGCAATGGATATATTCATACTCGCGGCAGATTCCCAGTGGGATTCCTCGAATTGGACAGCTAACGCCGTCTATTAGTGATACTTTGAGGATCGCATCAACTGAAGCAGCTTCCGAGCGCGGAAAACGTAGTGGGTAGCGGTTTGAAACTGTGGCAGGAGTTAAGCTGCGTTACCAGACATACGGAATACGGGATGCTGAAGCGATATGTTATGCAAAAATGTATAGCATATACCGCTTCCGCATTCCGGCTGTCCGGTAAACGCAGACAAGTGAACTTTTCTGGAAAGACATGTACCGGTAGGTCAATCTTTAAAGGACCACGGTATTTCCAATCTTTCTCGACAGCTGGGGCCACCGCGCCTCTCTCCAACCCCAGGGACTAACTACGTTGTCGGCGAATGGCCCAATTTACCACGTACATTTTGTAATTGATCTTTGTAGTTCATATTGCTGCCGCTAGAGTGACTCCCTCTACGTCGGCAGTCAAAATACCTCTTGGAGATTACATACGGTGCTCCTTTAATACTCGTACAGTAAAACCTCCGTTAGTGAACATCTCCGAATAGTGAACAACCTCTGAATAATGAACGTTCATTTTCGGTCCCAATTATTTCTTTGCATTAACCATTGCATTAACCGGGCCCTCCTCATAGTGAACACCTTCATATAGTGAACACTTTTTCCGGTCCCAAGGGCGTTCACTATATTGAGGTTTTACTGATCATGGATAACCTTTCCGTAAGTGCGACATCTTACACCATACAGACTACTAAAGTTTCATTGTATTGTGAACATCGCAGCCTTCCATTCCCATAAAGAGACCTTGTCTTCACCTATAAGAAACACGTCCCACTTCCTTCCCATTCGAGAACGTCGACAAACGACATTTTATCAAATCTTCAAAGTACTGAACGTCGAAACTTCTGCCCTACGATCGAATTACTTACACATGAATAAAACCCCGGCGGGAACAAATGTCTCTCCTTTCACGGTGAGAATTGCCTCCACAGAATACGCCATCGCGATCTAAGGCAGAGTTTGATTGGATTATTCAATGTTGTGAGTAGAGCTCTACATGTTCGGATGTGATGACCAAAATCAATCCGGCTGCTATCCTCATAAGGATTATTCATCATCACGGTTGTGCGCTAGCGTGATATATGTGATTTAGCGCCTGCCAGAAATGACCCGGCATTTGGGGGTCAGAACGTGATAAAATCACCACGACACTTTGACTGAATATGCAATTATTAATGAAGCAAGGGACTGCAGAAAGGCCAATAAAGTATGACCTTATACTTCGCTGCCATGCATGCCATGCTGAAGGAGTGGGTACACTTATATGGTCCAATCATTCATATTCCTAAGGGTGCAGGGAATAGGGTATTCAGGAGAAAATAGTTTAATGCTAAGTTCCATTGGAATATTTGTTTACTTCTCTGAAGTTTCACGTTTGGATACGAGGTGATGCAAGTCGATATGTTCTGGTACAATTTGGTGCGCTTGGACATGTTGGATGCGATATGGTCACGATTGGTCAATTTCAGGTGGCACGAATCGTGCCACAATTGAAATCGTGGTCTTAATCGTGGTGGTCCTATCAGATCTTATCACATCTTGAGGTCAATCGTGTTGATCGTACAAAATGTTTGAACCGTCAATTATAAACTTCTACAATGAACACGATTGCCACGAATGACCTCAAGATCTGATAGGATCACCACGATTTAGAAAGACCATGATTTCAATCGGAACCAAGCAAAATTTTTGAACCGTCCAAAACTTTTGTACGATCAATACGACTGCCACGACTGACCTCAGGATTTGATAGGACCACCATGATTACTCCACCAAGACCACGATTTCAATCGTGGCGTGATTCGTGATAGTGGGAACAATAGCATTACGTCTAAGTACCTGTGCAAGGAAACCAACGGCAAAGAAAATCCAAAGTGTACCACAAACTGCTGACAATGACACATTTCTGTTTCATAGAATATTACAGTACATATACAATAGTGTGATGGACATTGCATGTATGGCCAGCGATCTTTTTTTATTTTTTTTCTTATTTCTATCTGTACTACCGAGCGCCAACATGACTGAAGTTAAAATGCATCATCTTTCTCATCATATTTTAAGACGCCATGAAAAAACTCTGCCATTCAATCTGCTCCAACGACACCCACCTAAAGTACAACTAAAAGCGTCTACCTGTGTTTGAACTGAAGGAGGAGTACTCATTATTCTTGTGGGAAAATGTCACATGTGTTGAATTACATGCGTCTTCTGATGAGATGGGGCAGAATTTCAGCGGCAGGCACTCTATTTCTGAGATTACAAGTAATGACAAGGTGTCTTCCGATAAAAAAAACTCTTCCTCAGCTTGTTAAGACAGTGGCATGGCTTTAAGATTGCCGGTGAACCAAGGTCGGATACAGAGGGGTGTTCTGGGGGTTGCACCCCCCCCCCTCGGCGACCAAAGATAACATTTTTTTATCGCTAAACATCAAGCATCTCGCTTGTGGCATAGCACCTGCCCATGTCTCTGACGTAATCATGGTGACAGTCTTGCATCCATGTTTCGACAACTGAAACTCTATTCCCCTGCTTGGGACAACTGGCCGCCTAGTGTATACTGGTACTGCATCGTTACGTGTACGTTTGCACTGTTTCGAAATGTCTAAAAGGCGTGGCATCTGATGGCTGAGGGTAGGAACAGGAAGATTGCACTGTTCAACAAAAGGTTTTATAAGACGTTCTCACCCTCAGATGCCAGGAAATGGCATCTCAGAAGCTTCTAATTTTCGAAATTTTCCCACACCCCCCCAACAAATTGGTGGCGGTGAGGCGCACAGGATTCCAGGGGCCTCTACCTTTAGAACCCACCCCTCAACAAAATCCTGGATCTGCCCTTATGGCACTGCCCTTAGCCACATTTGGGTTCAGGAAGCAAGATAGAGGTGAACGTATCATCAACTGACTTGATCACATCGGTCGCCAGAGCAGAAAACCCAGTGTCTGAGATATACGACAGGTCTTCACAGCAAGATTACCAATCACCAATAGCATTCATGTGCAAAAGGATGATGAAATCTTGGTAACAGTGGCGTCTACAGCAAATCAGTTATCAGGGAAGGATTTCCATAGGAAACTAGATTTCACCCTTCCTGTCATTCCCTATCAGCTGTGCCAGGAGAAGCGCATGGGAAAGACAAAGCAAAAACCAAATTGTGATCGTGACCTTTTTATTTCACCAAGCGACGTCCTCAGATCAGCCAGGCGTACATCGCACTTTCGACTGGAAGTAACTCATCTGATCAGTATTTGTATTTGTATTTCATTTTTCCGTCAGGGCCGACGCTATAGCATTATTGGCCCTGGTAAGTATGGAGGAGGTCATCACAAGCTACTCATGTTCCTCACTTGGATGGTGTATTTTCCTTGCCCTTGCAAAGACACGAGGTACAAGGCACCACGGCTTACTGTCCCATGCGACAGACTGAAGAGCTGGGAATGAAATCCCATATGGCCCGGGCTGGATTCAAACCTGGGACCTGCCGCTTGCAAAGCAGATGTGATAACCACTGGGCTATCATAAGCTCAGTGGTCTGATCAGTCGCTGGTGGTGTACGCGCTGCGTGCACATCACATTCAGCAACTCAGTAAAACTACAGCTGTAGGTACTAAGAGGATCCAATCAATCGTCATGTCCTGACTGCGTACACATATCGCACTTGCAACTCTGGCACCAACTCAGGTAACATCCTGGGCGGGCCGTCACGAAACTCCGATAGCACTAACAGTGCCTAACAGAGAGGTATGCAATGGCTTTTACCATTACATAATTTCTCTGTTAGGCCCTGTTAGTGCTATCGTAGTTTCGTGGCGGTCGCCCCAGGGTGTTGAGACTCAACGAGACTTAGGTTTCATTGAGAAAGCTGGCACTGATGATATCAGTCGCAAGCCCGCGTACATCGCAACGACTGAACGAAACTGGGTACAACTAGTCGCTAGAAAGTTGAACATGTGCAACTCGGGGCGACTGTCAAAATCTCAGTTCCAGCGAGTCCCCAGGGTGCGCACATGACCGTTTCTGGCGACTGATCAGTCACCTCCAGTTCCAGCTAGATCCTCCCAGTCGCCAATACCTCAGTGGTGACCAGTTGTCTCCAGTTGCAAGTGTGATACGCTAGGCTTAAACATTTATCGGTGTAGAAAAGCAAAGCCAAGACCTCCGATAACCCCTGAGAATGCTGAAACGAAAGATCAGAGACTATTGGTTTGCCGAGAGTGTCACTGTAGGGAACCCAATCATGCAATAAACTTTAACTTCTGAGGCCAAACATGCCAAATGATAAGCTGGGCACAGATCACTACATAATGGCGAGTTCTTATATAGCGCTTCATAGCGTATTACGCTCTCTAAGCGCTTCACACATTATTACCCCAGCCTATGATTCAGAAACCTTTCTGTAGAAACCAAAGGGCAGCCACAATATAGCGCACACGATGGACATTTCAGGCCAGTTGAGAGTTACAGAGTGGCACGGCCGGGGATCGAACCCACGATCTTCCGATCATGAGTCCACAGCCCTAACCATTATGCCACCGCGCTCCCCAATATAATAATCACAATGCATCTCAGCCATAATGGAGGACAGTCGTGGCGGAAACAAATGTGCAACTTTATTATTACATTAGACTAGTACTTGATCATCTTTATCTGCCATCTGATCGACTCCAGAGCAATATCTAAACAATGAATCATAATAAACGATCCCCAAGACATTGACGTCAAATACCAACACCCTCAAGGATCATCCTTACTATAATTTGTCTTTGTCTTACTGATAATGCCCAATTGACTTCAGTGATTGCTATGGTATGGGCAACTCAGGCTAGAGTGAAGTATGTCCTGCCATGGAAGTATTATAATACTTCGATGGTCCTGCAGAGGAGAACGCTTTTGGCCCGTATTTTAGAATGCTCCTCAACGTTGAGAACAATAGCCTTGAGGAACTCCTTTACGTTGAGGAGCATTCCAAACTACGGGCCTTTATCTTACATTACAAAAATGGGCTGCCTGTCAGAGGGCCCGCCGTATTTTAGAACGTTCCTTAACATTAAGCTCCACCTTGAATCTATTGTTCTCGACGGTTTTACAATAGACTTAAGATCAACGTTAACGTTAACATTAAGGAACGTTCTAAAATACGACACAGGGTGTCACGAGAAACATCAGTGCTTCTTATCTTGTCTCTTGAGCCCGCAGCACACACCACCACTTTCATTGCTCATAGGCCTGCAGGCAATTTTCGTGGTCACCACGAAAATGGCCAAGTGTGTGTGGCCGGAAACGACCACTCACCACGGAAATTCTGTTGTGACCACAAGTTGCCGAGAATCAAACTGGTTTGATTTCTCACCACGAAAATTGCTCGTAGTTGCAAGTTGTGGTGGTGGATGCACCATCAGTAGGAGACCACTGTTGCTGACGTCTGCTAAAAACCGGCAACTGCCACAAAAATTGCCGACCACGAAAATTGCCTGTACGAGCAACGAAAGTGGTGATGTGTGCTGCTTGCTGAGGTTCCGGGTTCGATCTTCGGTTTTCAAAGTAATGAAAAAATGAAGCAGTGGAAGTTGGAACAAGCCAACACGCAGCATTGATAGCGCTTCTAATAATTAGCTGTGCCCATCGGGCTAATGTAATAATAAAGTGTTGTAACAATCAGGGGCTCGTTTTCCTCATTCACGAGATTGCGGGGACGTGGGATTAATAATGTGGTGTAATAATGAGTTTGACTTCCCACTTGGTATCGTTATCAGTTTTAGCTGTAAGGCATCAAAAGGCAGAGGAACTGATGCATTCCTTTGCGTCTTCATGCATATTCATTGGTTCACGAGGTGACCCATATTTTCAACACTGTCTGGCATGTCTGGCAATATTTTCAGCTTTCTCTCAGTTCTTGGGAGCAATTGGTTTGAAATTTGGCGTGCAGTCATATTCTAATATGGTTGTTTTATTTTTGTGAGAATTTTCGAACAGAAATGCTGGGAATTTTTTTACAGTGGATTTTTTGGGTGGATTTTAGAGGGTATAGTACGTTGAACAATTGACCTCCCTTTATCCGCGTACCTGCCACGAACGTGACGCGGAAGGTACGCTTCAGTTCATCACGTATGGTACGGGTGCATCACGCGTCTCTGTTGCGTGACGTCGAGTGAATGACGTTACGTCTTCACTGCGTGCATTCCATGACGCCGTGCCACGTCCTCGGAAGATACGACGACGGTACGCGCATGACGCTGTGGTACGCGGATGGTGCGCGGCGCGGAAGCGAAGGGAAGTCAATTGTGCAACGTACTGTACATCGGTTTCGGAATGATAACATTCTTAAAGGAGGGAAAATATGATGTCGGTTGTATAGTAGAATTTATAATTCCTAACCATTTTGCCTTTCTATGATGAAATGGGTGAAGTTGACGTTGACGTGGAATTATATAGGCAGATTTTGAGGTTATCCTGAAGCGGGTCTCTATTTGGCGCGTAGGGCTACTACTTTATTCACGGTGAGTGAAGCGGCCATCCTGTATGTTTATGTGCCAATACACGGCTGCTGAAGCTTGCGGGAATGAGACCGAGTGCCATCGCTGAAGTCACCTTGTGATCCTGTCGCTGCCAGGCTTGTATTTCTCGCATCGACAAAATTTCGAGATGATACCGAAAAAAAACTGTTCTCGCGTACAGATCCGACTACAGTATTGGTACAGAACCCCAAGTCTCACTCTGCTAACTGTCGTCATGGGCAGCAGTTGTCATGGCAAATTCAACCGAAATACCAAACAAGTAACACTCCAGTGGCATCCACGGTAGCAAGGAACTACGACACATACAACAGCCGCTCGGGAAAATTTCCCGTCTTTATTGACGTAAATTTTCCTTTGAAGATCCTCATGGAACTAATTGTGATTTCCTAGTTACGAAACCTCAGAGTAAATAGCGCTATCATCTCCACCTTTGAGGATTGCAAAATGATGAGATTTTTTCAAATGTTCTCGGTGCCGTTGGTGAATTTTTGCAAAACGACGTAAAGCAATTCATGCACTGATAATCTTTGCCTTCACTACAAGAAGACTCAATCGATGTGTACATTGACAAACCATGAAGTGATTTGACGCGTGTGATTTTGCATTATTCAACAGAATTTGTTTTTGTTTTCCAGATAGCAGCTGATGATAGAACCTTCCCTCCACCTCAAGGAAGCAACACAATAGCCATGAAGATGATGAAAGAGCAAGTACAATGGCCGTAACTGGTATGTACTACTCTTCTTTTGTTATAAGTTAAATAGGGAATTAATCGCGGCAGTCAAAAATGATGTTAAATATAATTTCGTGGCCCACGAAATTCGCAATTTCAAAATTACACATTTCGTATTTTAGCAGGCCACATCCCTTAAATTAAGCCTACCGGTAGATTTGCAATAAACTATGTTCTAAATGCTATTCGAAAGCACAAAAGCCACAGCAGTTGCACTAATATGCTCTTACATGTAGTAGGCAATAAATTCCCAGCCCAATGTGAGTCAAGTAATAAGCCGCGTTTACACTGCCATAAAAATTGGCTCGCTTGAAGTGAACCGTACTCGGTCCAGACCCGGCCCGCCTCGTTGGTACCGTTTACACAGCGCGGTCTTCACTGGGCATGCTGGGCCAGAATGGCGAGTCATCCAGCAATCATCTGCTCTCCAGCACAGTGGAGGCGAAAAATCGCGGAGATTTAACATGGCGCCCGCAATAAACAAAGCGATGATTTTGAAGTCTTGGTTAATTTTGGCTCGTTGGAAGTGCAAACGAATCTCCAAAAGCACCAATTTTGTTTTTGAGACAAGTAGAAACGAAAAATCATGTCAAATGTCATGAATGTGTGTGCCGTAGTTCCAGCGAATGACGTCACAAGGTCAAGGTCAAGATCGGGCATGCGCACAACTCCTTAGGTGAGAGGACTCGGCCCAGTGGCGCGTTTACACAGCACAGATTTTCTGCCGTGCCGTAGGCCTACTCAGGTCCGGACCGAGACCACCTCTTCTTGCGGGACTCGGCCCACTTGAAACTGGCATGGTGCCGGGCCCTCTCAACCTGTTTACACTGCCACTTTTTCTGCCGAAGCGTACTCGGTCCGGACTCAACACGGATGATTTTTGGCTGTGTAAACGCGGCTATAGTTTCAAGGTGGCGGCGTTTGATTCTCTATTCCAAGACGTACCTTGACTGGTGTGACCAGTTCACTTTAAGTCCAATGCCATAGCAAGCCTTGCTTCCATGACAACTAACCATGTAAGGCGATAAGAACCATGGGAGCGGACAAAAAGAAACAATACTACATGTACCAAATACCATCATATACCAAAGGCCAGACACGAAAAAATTACATTGAATGATCACCGCAAAGTATTCAGGAAAGATAGGCATTTTCTCTTTTGTCAGAACAATGTCATTTTCTGTAGCATTTTGATTTCATAATATGAAAGAAATAAGATGAACTGTCTGCCTACAGTAAGTAACATCAATACCCTCCAAAGTTCTAGTCGAGAATAATGGCCATTAAAGTTGTATAGAGCATCCTTTTGGAGGGCAATATTCCAACTTTTATCAGTTTTATGACAGCAAGCCTCAAGAATCCAATTCCCGTGAGTACAACACTATACAACCCAAGCGAACAACATGTGACTATATTGCTTTCTTAGGAAGATAAATTACATAGAACCAACATTTCACAATCCCCAAAGGAACAATCCACTAGAGACTTGGATTCTAGTGGTCTAAAGATGAAGAAGCCGATTGAAGCATTGCAGTTGATCAAATATGAAATGCATGAGATAAATTCGTTGTAAATGTCAGAGAAATTCCCCGTGGGTTTCTTCACCACACTTAGTCTCTGTTCCGATTCGTTAGTGCATTAGATTTTTCCCTCGGGCTCGGTTATTTCTCGACCAATTTTTACATGGTTTAGTTGCAATCTGTCCGCTCCGCAACATGTACGTGTATCTTCATATTTCACCGAAGTACGACACAACAGATCCCTAGACTGGTCCCCTGTCGTACCGCTCCGTTCCTCCACTACTACGACAGGCCGCGTCCGCCATGTTTGCCTGTTTTCTGACACACGTATGCAAATGAGCAATAAAGACTCGTAACGTTGCGGGAGTCTCTAAAAATAGATGATGACTCATGGCGCGACCGTTGACCAATCACAGTTGACCAATCACATGCCGAGTTGGCATTCAAAATGCCTGTCGTAGTAGTGAAGCGAGAACTATGACAGGGGACCAGTCTAAACAGATCCCTTTCGCAAATACCATTTGATTTCGCCACAATTGTCAGTTAATTTACACACACCTACCGACATACACTGCGTTTTTCAAAATGGCTGCCATGCATGTCCGTCCAACTTTGACTTGAGAAAGGACTTTTTCATGTGGCATTTATTGGGAAAGTGAAAGCGATGGACTTGTTGAGATGCAAATAAGGAATCTAGTGAAAAACATCGACGGCGAAATTGTTAGGTATCCATTGGTCAGAAGTCAAAAACCTGATGGGGTACTGAATTGGAACAGAGAGTATCAAATGGTTCACTAATGAAGCAGGTATTAGACAGGTCAATTCACTCAAAATCCAGTGTCATTATACGTATACCCAAAAATTTATAAGGCAAGCTTATGAATCTTTGGTATATGTCAACAACTGAATATTCATGAAGCATTGAGGTCTCCATGCAACTGCCGCTGATGAATTCGTTTATCCACCTTAGCCACGCAAATCTAGATCTAATATGGTTCTTGCTACTTGATTTGATATGGAACCTAGTTAGATGGTGGGTATATCATGCTCAAATTTGTAGAACTGCGTATGACTGAATACAAGTTATTACATTTGTGTTACTAGAGAGAGGACACCAAGTGCTAAGATAATGTCTTTAAGATTACGATGGAGGCTACAATGAGTTATGACATGCATGATTTATAGCACTCTGCACTAATATTGGAAGGAAATGTGGAAGTGATGTCCATGAATGAAGACGCAATCTTGCAGCCTGTCCGAGTACTACTGAGGGAGGGGGCTGTGTTGGAGCAGAAATCTTTTTTGCCACATTTCTTGCAGATTCTTGTGAAAACCTTGGCAATTCTTTACTTTCTCACCCACATCATAGAATTTTTTTGGCCAGAACTACAAGATGTATTAGTGGCTTGAGACACTGGCGAATGCAAATCAATATTTCTTGTATTAGAACAAGCCTGAACATTGCCCAGCAAGTTGCAGGTTGTTCTGACTTGTTCCAGAATCGTGTCCTTTTCAACAGCACATGACCTGAAACTGCTCACTGTTCGTAAATGTTTTAGGACAAATACACCTAGACGAGCCTTTGAGGCTCGTCTTTGAGGCTCGTCTACACGTAGGTACTTTTGTATTAAATAGAACAAGCCCGAACATTGCACAGCAATGTTGCAGGTTGTTCTGACTTGTTCCAGGACTCCTGTCCTTTTCAACAGTATATGACCTGAAACTGCTCACTCATTGGCCAATAGGCCGACCTAGAACATCTTGGCACAAATGTTCTGAAACAGCTGCATGTTGCCAACATTGTGCCAGAATGTTCTAGGATGATGTTTTTAGAGGACGTCCAGACATAGGTATTTTTGTGTTGGAACATTTGTCCTGTGATGTTTGTAAATGTTTTAAAACAAATACACCTACGTGTAGACGAGCCTATAGCCAACAGGAAAGTGTTGTTGGAGGACCTTCTTGAACACCTATCTTCGTCGTCCATTTTGGCACTGAAATCCCTACGGTCCAGTCACACTCAGTACTCTAACGCTAAAACCCAACTCACGTTCTGGAGATAGCCAACCCATTCAAGAAGTCGCCTGGACAAATAATCTATCGTCTTCAATATCAATATATCAACAACAGTACTGAAAAAAAATTCAGACATGGTGTTCGCAACCTTTCACCAGCCAGGGCCATAATCTCTATTAATAGCCCAAGTTAAGATTGTATTTGGTGAAATGCATCCCACGAGAGTCATCCATTCATGATTGGGACATAGCCGCTACAATGTACGTGGTGATATAAATTCCATACCCCTGTTATTACATTCTTAAGGGGAAATATTCCAAGACTACGTGCTCTGAGTGCATAGAATGCAACTCACACCACTGCTTAGGAAGTGACAATAGAAAATATTGACTATAAATGATGTGGATGGACGCCGGGCATCCTTTAGGGAAACTACTTTCCAATACTCTCCATATTTCTTGACCACACAAGTGCTGAGAAGAGAAATGGGCAAACAAGACTTCAGAGGCAATCCATTGCTACATGGATAGCAATTGTCAAAATAGCCTATTGCTTATTGAATTCCATATTAGTATTTTCTCTGTTGCCCACTTTAGGCCACATAACAGTTCTTTTACATTGGATATTACAACTCCTCGGAGAGCAGGGTGGCTGCGTAGGTTGTGCAGTGGACCCGAGACCAAGAGGTTGGATTGCCAGGCATGTCACCATTGGCACACACTGTATCCTCAATTGGTCTGAAAAAACCAAGTGAATGCTCAAAGAGCTGCAGCTAGCTTGAGATCACCAGAAATGTTTCTGGAGAGAATGCGGGCCAATAAATGTGAAGCGTTTTGAGATTGAATAACAGTCTAAAGCGGCACATTATATGTAAAGCTCCTGCTGTCAACCTGAACTGTCGGACTAGCTATCAATCTGCACGTTCAATGCACTAACTTGATGACAGACCCAAAATGTGAACTCTTAAGCCTTGTTCACACTGGTGCGCGGTGCGACCCGGCGCGATGCGAAGTTTTTCACGCCTGATCGCTCGCATTGTTATTTAAGCCTGTAGCTGTTCACACTTGTGATGCGAGGCGATGCGGTAGGACGCGACGAGCGATTTCCACCACCCCAAATGCTCGAGGACAGCAGTATTTTTCCGCGTCGAATCGCCTGCCGCTTGAGGATACCGGAAGGGAAATCACGCGGGCATCATATTCAAGGACATTTCTGGCACAATTTGAATGATGTCATTTCCGCTAATGACCACCGTACGCCACCGCATCGTGCCGCAGTATGTCAAAACCATCTTCGATAATCGAAGGCCAATCTGCTCTCCACTGCGTTACATCGCACGTCACCCTTCGAGAAATAGACTAGTCGGCGGCGTATCTTGGCACCATGCCAACTTTACCGGTCGACCAATCATATGACACTTTATATCGGGTCTTCAGCTACAACTCTTTGTACCACGATTCAAATTTTACAACACCGATTCTGATTGGCCTCTTCTTCTCGAGGCGGCACATACGTCGTGGACCGGTCAATTTCTCGAAGGGTGATGTGCGGTGTAACGTAGTGGTGAGCAGATCGGCCTTCGATCATCGAAGATGGTCAAAACTGACACAGCTTGGCGATTTTTTCAACGCATCGCTTCCCCGCTGACAGTGTAAAGCTTTGTCCACACTGGCGGTGATGTGCGATGTGGTGAGATGCGTTGAAAAAATCGCCAAGCGGTGTCAGTTTTGACCATGTTGACATAGCACGGCGCGAAGTGGTTGCGTGCAGCGGTCATGATTACCGGAAGTGCCATCGTTCATGTCATTCAAATTGTGCCAGATATGCCGGTATCCTCACGCGGCAGGCGATTCGACGTGGAAAAATACTGCAGGAGCGACTGGGGCGGTGAAAATAGGAGCTGTCAGCGAGTTGACCACTAGGTATCACTAGGGCCCAATTCAATGCATCTAGCGGACCCAGTCATTATCGATCGAGCAGCGATCATAATAGATTTCCTGTACATTTGGTCCGCTAAGACTGTGCTGCCATCTGTTAGCAATATGCGCGGCTGACTGCTCCTATTGCTCGTCGCGTCCTACCACTTTCACCGCATCACGTCGCACCGCAAGTGTAAACAGCTATTGGGTTAACAGTGGAAACAATCAGGCGCAAAAAATTTCGCATCGCACTGCACCGCCAGTGTGAACAAGGATTAAACAAGGCTTTACCTATGCAACTGTGCACATATCCGGCATCAAAACCTCGATGGCACTCCATCGGGACAAACCAATCTGATACTTACTGGAAATCGAACAGATCAATTTCCCAGCACATGTGTAGATATCTAATGGTCTTCAGTCAATATCACTCCATGTGGGGACTTCACAGTTCTTCAGCGGTACCCCGGGTCATGCTGCAGAAGGCTATTAAGTAGTCTTGACCTGTTTTGTATGAGAAGGAAATCAGAAAAGTCAACTTTGCCGATGGCTCATTGCCTGCAAAGCAACATGCCATCAATTCTCGGGCACTAAAGAAAAGTGCCAAAAGAATATGTTTCTGCAAAATGGCATTGACTAGTTGGTGTGATTCCGTTTTGGATAAACGACACGCAACTGAAGTGCGTTGGGAGCGGAATGATTCATTCAAAACATAAATTGGAGATCAATACAAATATTCTCAGTGGATCTATCACGTCTTGATGCCAAAAACCTGAAAGGCACACGGGAGTTGTGGAGTTAATTGAAGTCAAAACCCATGACTCAAGGATATTTTTCCACTGCACTGCAACGTACAGTTTCTGTGAATTCTCCGATGCACTCATTTTGGATTGATACCACGGGAGACATTTTTGATAGTAATATACATGTAAACCTCATGATCTGTACAATGCAGCAATCACTTCTGTGTTTAAAGGAGCCCGGTATTGCCACTTTTTCTCAATAGCCGACGCCACCATCGCCGTGTGTGGAACTCTCCAACACCAGAGACTAACTACATTGTCGGCGAATGGACCCGATAAGGGAGTAAGACATAAAAGTGGAAAATAAGAAGTGGGAAATTTTGGACTTTTGTGCTTATTTTTCAATTTCTCAAATTGGGTGAAAAATTTTGTCCCATTTTGAGAAATTTTCTTAAAATGACATGACATTTCGTCTGATTTTTCGGGCAATATTTCTCAAAATGGGAACAAAATTTCTCACATTTGAGAAAATGAAAAAGTCGTGCAAAATTCCGAAATTTCCCACTTCTTATTTGCCACTTTTATTCCTTACTCCCTTCAATGTACTACATAAACGACGTATTTTTGTAGTTCGTATTGCTGCCGCTAGGTGGCTCCCTCTACGTTGGCAGTCAAAATACTGGAAAGAGATCACATACCGTGCTCCTTTAATAACTTTGTTTGGTCATAAAATACGGGGCGAGACAGTGTTTATCAAATGATCTGATCAATTAGAGAATTACTATACTAATGTATTAGAAATTTGTCTGCTATTAACAGAGTAATTTACGTTTGTTTTTTCAGGGACCTCTCTCGTGACAAAACCATGTAAGAGTGTTGCAACTGACTGAAGCGGCCTGACTGAACTCTTCAACAAGGGAGGGTGAACCGTCTCGCACAGTATGGTAAAAAAAATGCAGACAGTCTGTAAACTACTGGGCCTCTGCACAATCATCTACTGCTTAGTGCATTTCTGCAGGGCAACAAACCCGGATGAACTTGAACGCTTGAAATTAAAAGGGTGTTACTTTCATGAGCGTAGTCGATCGAAGCTCACATGTTCAGGTTTGTATCACTCCATGACGGTGAGTCGTCTGTGGATTGTATTGAGTTATCTCTCGTGTCATTACACCATGTTGGGTTTCTACTTGGAACACGGAAATCTCACCAATTTGACGACGACGATCTTCGTCCACATGAGTGATTTAGACGAACTGTGGCTCAAAACATCGGGAATCGTGACTATAGACAAAACGTCCTTCACGGGGCTGAGAAGCTTACGAAGTCTCAATCTCATTGGAAATGAGATTCCGGAAGTACCACTTGATCTAAACGAAACAATGCCAAAGTTACGCCATCTTTACTTAGACAATAATCAAATAACGCGAATAAATAAGACAACTTTCAGGGGCTACCCAGCTAATATTGAGACAATATCGCTCGGGTACAACAGAATCAAAGTGATCGAAAACGGTGCTTTCTCACCTTTGAGAAAATTGAAAGAGATACAGCTTCGAGGAAATCGGTTGAAACGAATCACGGATAAGACGTTCAAATTCCAAACTGACTTGCTCAAACTTGATATATCATTCAACAGAGGAATCGAACTCAAACCCAACTGTTTTTCAACTCTGACCGAGTTGCGGACGCTGAATCTGCGAAACTGCTGGCCAAAAGGGATCCCTAAGGACCAACAGTTGTTTCTTGCTCAAGGATTAGAATGGACCATGATTGAAAACTTAGACCTCGGTCACAATAAAATAGCGTCTCTTGGTGATTATGGATTCAGACCATTTGGAACGAAGATAAAGTACCTCGACTTGGAATTCTGCTCGTTGGAGAAACTTGAGGAGAATGTGTTTGCCCAATTCGTAAATGTGGAAACGCTGTACCTAAGAAATAACAAGATTAAAAAGATTGCCAATAATGCATTTATAGGTCTATTTTCATTGCGAGTGATTAACCTGGAGCGCAATAACTTGGTGACAATAAGTGAAAACGTTTTTCGTAATCTGCGGGATACCGTTCACGTGGCCTTGGACGGAAATCCATGGTCATGCAGCTGCATGATGGCCACGCTACAATCCTGGATAAAAGTGCATCAACCAAATTTGAACATAACTTGTAAATCACCCGCTGAGTTAAACGGCAGGAATCTTCGTGATGTCTCGTCGACGTCATTATACTGCACAAAGCCGGAACTTTGGCAATGCTGCCGGACACCAATACTCATGCCAATTGGTCATACGATATTCGTCGAATGTGCAGCAACGGGCACGCCACAACCAGACATTGAATGCTTCCCGAGGAGTGGTGACCCGCTGCCCAAAAACCAAACATTTACGGCCAAATCAAATGGGGAAAGACTTGCCGTGACAAAGATTTGGGTCAAAGATGTTACCACAAAAAATAGCGGGACTTTCGAATGTCTTGCCACAAGTTCACAAGGCCAGGCCTCAAAGCAATGCTCAATAAAAGTAGTTGAAACGGCAGTTCCCGTGAAACAGAAAGCACATGCTGGACGACACAGACTCACAAATTTTTGTTATGTAATATTATTTTTGGTTATTTATTGTAATTGTAACCTTGGGATGTGCATAACGTAGAACTAGAAACGAATTAGAACTGAAATGAAAAGGTTAGAATAGAACGGGAGTACCGTTCAGACTCGCAGGGATGATTACGTTGGGAAAGAGACGATGTGCTGCCACATGGAGTGAAAATATCTTCTATGGAGATTCTGAATATTTTGCACTTTAGCACTGCTGAGCAATGGTGAGGTCATAGGCGGCAGTTTCATCTTCTTTTGAACTTTGAAGGGTAGTGATTGGTGCCAAAATTGGGAGATACTGGTGCCAAAATTGGGAGATACACTGTATTCTTTGGTTAGCTCCCACTGTGACAATCGAGCAGGTAGAAACAGGGGCGTATAGCTAGCGGGGGGCGGGAGGGGGGCAAATGCCCCCAAGAGCAAAAAAGGACAAAGCAAATTTTTCCTCTAAAAGGTCATTTTCCCTCTTTGAGCCAAGTTATTGTGGTGTCAGATGGCGGGAAAAAGCATCTGACATTTGTCTGAGAGGATGTATAGATATTCAATTTTTTTTCTGGAGAAGGACCCCCCCAGAACCCTTCCGACTTTGCCCTCCAGACTCGATCAATTTTCCCCCTAGGCCATAAACTAGCTTGCTACGCCCCTGAGAAAATCACTTGCCATGCCCATCAGTGTACTTATATCACTAACAAATGTGCTGTGAAGTTGTCTGTGATTAGAAGTTCTTCCAGATAATAGATCTTTAGATTTTACGAAAATACTCGGCTGCAGTGGCAACTGCCATGACTGCTACCAAAATGCAGCAAGCACCAACTTCTTGATATGAAATGACCAGGCGAAGGATGACAAAATCAAGACAAGATGTGGATCAGTCAAGTCAAGTAAAATGCTTTCAGAGATACTTCAGTTTTGTACAGGGCCCACATTGTACATCATGGAGTAAGCTACCGGTAGAGCATTTACTTGGTTTTATTCAGACCACCAACATGTCAAATATCCCTCTTAAAAGATTGGTGTTGTCTGTTGTGCTTCCTCATCCATTTTCAGGGTCATAAAGGTAGTTGACACTTCGGTCGCATGATGTGGCATCACCATGTCTAGCGTCCAATGGAAATACCTAGTGCGTCACATTTTGTTGTTTTCGAGAAAAATGGGTTTATGTGGAATGACAACTTGGAAGAGTTTTGTTGTGGAAAACACTCCTAATTAAAAATATGTCATACAACAGGATTAAATGCAATTTGCTGATGTTTTACCTCTGATTTCATGCTGAATTTGTAATTCTGATGACTTAGATGTAAAAACCGAGTAAGTGCACCACTGTCTTTCCGAGGCTTTGGCGAACATTTTGCGAACAAAAACTGTTTATTATGATGAAACAGTACCTAGTAAGTACGAATTTGGCCTTTAACTCATTTTTTCCAAAAATGTGACTTTTTACTAGGCATTTCCATTGGACACTAGATGTACCAAGAGGCACTGTGCTCAGGCATAGTCGCACAAATCTCAAGTTGCTGGGGCTTCGCAACTTGAGATTGGGACAGTTATTGAGAGCGACTCCAATCCTCCAGGGAAATCCAATGAGATTTTATCAAACTCAAAAGCAACATCATGCGATTGAAGAGGAATCCTGTTTTAGTTGAACTGTTGGTTATGGAAATTTCTTGAAACATTTATACATAAAAATGGAATTTTTTTAATATGTTTTTTTATCATGAATAAATGACAAAGCTTTTTCACTAGATGAGTAGCAAGGTCCAGTATATGAGAAAGGTGACGGTTATTTTAAGAGTGTCCAGCAAAATTACAAAAAAAATACAAAATGAAACTTTGGGCATTATTTTCATGATCAATTTTTTTAATTCTCTGTCACCTTGATCACTGTGGCACACAAATTCCACATTCTCAAGGGTGGCAAATTGGATAAGGGAAATATCAATAATTGCAATAAAAGTGTTATCAGTTGTTGAATTTAGAAGTTATTTTATTGTTTCGTTAATGGAATCAACACGTTTTTGCAGCAACCCATAAGGCCAAAAAAAATATTACCCGGTATCTGTTTCTTGTCCAGCAACTCAGCGGAAACTGGTACGAGCATGGGAATTTTTTTTAAATTTTCAAATAATTTTTTTCAGTTGTCTTCATGGATGGGGAAAAGTTTCGTGAAAAATAAAGATGATTTCAAGTGACAGAAGACACTGCGTAAGCAAAGCAGGAAAATTTGAAATTGGTGCGAAGGGTTCGGGAATGACACCAGCGCGGACAAGAAACAGATTATATTTTGAGGGGGCCTGATGCGAGGTCCACTAAGCCCCATCCACATTATCAGGAGTAGCTATGGAACATGACTTATTGTTTCGAGCCATAGAGCGTAGAAGGACCTGAAGACAAACAGTGCCCAGTGGCAAAGAGGGACTACAAGCCGAGTTGTACGGAATTTATACATGTAACAAGAGCCTGCTGTCATGGCTGTGAACCTGTCTTCCACCCCCCAAAGCCGAAACCAAGCAGGCGTCCAAATATGTGAAAACCACCATCACCAATGACATTAGCACCGATCTGCCAGATGAGATTGTCAAATAAGGAGAGAAGCGGACCATCTCCGGGTGCCACGGGCAAGCCAGACATCCATTATTAGCTTTCAATAAGTTCCTCGACGGTGAGTAACAGGAAAAGGACCCTGGGATATCCATGTGTAATCACGCTAATAACCCATGGCAACAAGATGTTACAGAACCAAGGAACATTTTCATGTTTTAGGAGGTGGTTTTTCACGCCGTGTTAGATGTAAGGAACCCATTAATGCCACGTGGTATCAATCAGGCTGACATGGAAAACTGTATTCTTAGCTTGTTCTCAGATGACATGAATGGGGTAAGAAATTACCTCTGAGCTGTGTTTTGAATATTTAGCCTGCCTTCAGCCACTTTTTCACGAGGGGGGTGCGGATGCAGAGGCGGGTGTGGGTGCTGGCGTTGTGTTTCCACGAAACGGGCACAGACGCGGACGTTTTCGCACTGGTTTGGATCTTCGGTCGGTGGAGCCTGTTTCAACTTCCATCATTTCTTTATTACCAGGGGAATTTCCAGAAAATTATGATGCAATACTTCGCAGGCGGGCAGCAAGCGGGCGCGGAAAAAATCGCAACATGACCGATAAAAAAAAATGCGTCCACACCCATCCCCCCACTCCGCAGCCACACCCGTGTTGTGGAAACAGCTAAAGGCAAATACGTTGCCGATTTTTCTGCCCGCACCGCCCCCGCACACCTCGTAGAAAACTGGCCTTCCGGTGTTTTCTGGACGATAATGCAGTATACTAAGGCATGAAATGCTTGGGCTAGAAATTTGCCCCATGTGACAAGTGAGATCAGGCGCGGATCCAGAGGGGGGCGCACGCCTCCTCATTTTGGTTAACAAATCTGTAAAATCGACCGTGAAATTCTGGAATTTGGTGCAAATTTCAAATCAATGTTCCTAGCACAGGGCTCCCCTCTTTTCCCAAATCCTGGATTCGCCCCTGGAGATGTTCACAACATTCGCAGAATCCACGATTCCCAAGTCATGCATTTACAGATTTTGATTTTGTGCATGTACAGCGCTGATAACAACAAACTCCACTTCTGGTCTTACATCATTTCATTCCTATTTCCCCAAACATGATGAATCAAAATCAACTCTTCAACAAATTGACAGCAATGCTTGAGCAATTTTCAAATGATGCAAACCAGAAACCATTAACTTTCGATTGCTGGCACGGTTTACCATCAGCAACGATAAATCTTCATAATGATTACGAGACACTTCAACCACGATGGCAGTCATAAACCCAGAAGACCGTGGGTTATACCTAACCCATCGCTCACAATCACCAAGGGGAGAATTGAGACCGACGCCGTGTTACAACATTGGAAATCCAATATTTTCCAACCACAAGAGAGTCTTTTTGTTGGGCTTGAAAGAGCAGGGATTGCACCAACAATGAGCAGCAGCGCAGCAGTTGTGCTTTCGTGAGGAAAATGGCAAAGGCGACAGACACAAATCGAAATGAGTACTGTAAACCGTGAAATTTTCGCGAGCGTTTTATTTTCACGATGCGGGGTCAAAACGTGAACTTAAATCGTGCGAAAATCACTGGTTCAGGTAAAAATGCATTCTGAGCCTTTTTGTTGGGGTTGAAAGAGCAGGGATTGCACCAACAATGAACAGCAGCGCAGCAGTTGTGCTTACGTGAGAAAAATGGCAAAGGCGACAGACACAAATATCGAAATGGGTACTGTAAACCGTGAAATTTTCGCGAGCGTTTTATTTTCGCGATGAGGGGCCAAAACGCAAACTTAAATCGCTGTTTCCGGTAAAAATGCATTCTGGGTCTATAAAAAATTTCTGAAGCTCAAGGGCCATATCACGAAATATATTCTTCATGAATTTATGAAGTACGAAAATCGCGAACAATTAGCGCTGCGAAAATTTCACGGTTTACAGTATGCCAAGTGAAGTTTTCAAAGTGGTTTTCAGTGTTCTCCAACTTTCCACGGTTTGACTCGGCGGTACCACAGTTTGACTCGGCGGTACCACAGTTTGACTCGGCGGTACAACACGAATATGTAATGCGGGTCTCATTGTGAAGGGAAGTCGGGGAAGAGCTACTGCAGAAAATTTGACAAAAGAGAACTTGAGATGCAATATCCTGCATTCTAGTGCTTTTACAAGGTCTTGGACTTGTTTTTTTTTAAACTGTGGAAGCAATTTTTAGCCCTAAATGTGGATTTTTCACAAGTTGTTTGGAGAAAACAACTACATGTAGATTTTGACTCGGCTGTGGAACATTTTGACTTGGTGGGAAGGGCACAGCTGGATTTTGACTTGGCGGTCAAAAATTTTGACTTGGTGGCAGGTAGACATGAGAACGTTTTTATTTGATGGGTTTTGATGTTGCGCGTCAAACGACACCCCGTTTGTTTGCCCCAAAGATAAAGAATAGAAGACACTGCAACTCGCTCAGAAAAATAACACTAACAGGGCAGAGGAGAGACTTGCAGTGGCAAAACTAGGAAAACCCCTTTAAGGTGCTTATAGGTCGACATTGCGTCTTGAAGCAATTCGCGGCAACTAGCTTTCTGGTGATGGAAGCAACTCGGAGTGACTGATCAGTTGCCGATTTTGTCGACCTGAGCACGCTTGATTCTCCGAGTAACTGCCGGATTCACTAGTTGCCCATGTTCTACTTTTCGGCGACTTGTCTCCAGTTCCACTCAGATCCCATCCGTCGACCTGCGCCTGCTGTTCAAGGTAACTGCCAGTTGCTCCGAGTTCCTCTCAATCGCTGAAGTGTCGACCTGCGCGTGGTGGGTTTTTATCTGCGACGGATCCGCCGAGTTGCTTCAAGACGCAATGTCGTCCTGTAAGCACCTTAGTCCTGCACTCTTTCGGAGCACCATAACGACACAGCAAGAAAATGGATTCAGCAGATAATTCTGAAAAATTAACCCAGTTATTAGTAAAAATATAACCCTGCGCCAGACAGAAATCACAAAGTGTTGATTCCAACTTTAGGACAACACATCGACAATGAATAAACTGAGTACCGATCGCTAGATTGGCAATTTTCCCCAAATACGCATTACACAATCTGGCATATCGTCGCTAATTCTCCGAATGATTTATCCTGTTCCAAAAGCATCAGCAACAAATGTGATTACTTCTACATCAAAGAAGAAATGCAAGCGATGGAAATGATGAAGAAAAAAATGGCAACAGAGCAAGAGGAATAAAAATCGAACAAATGCCCTCCGAGTGGAAAGAGATTTTCATGGTTCATATAAACCAGGACGTTGGACTAAATCAATATCGATCGCCTTGGGGATATCAAAGGGGCTCTGTCCCGCGGCGACTGAAGTGGTGAATTCCAGGTGGCACTACACATAAAGGACCATGATATTCAGGGCTTGCCTTTTAAGGTGCGCAATGCGTGGGGACGATAGCTGACTTTTTCAATAGGTGTCACTAGTGGTTAAATCTATTGAAATGAAACTAACATCCCAGTCCAGATCAATCTCCCACACAAAAGGCGCCCATTGTATTAGGACCGGGTTGCGGTGTGCTGCCCTCCGTTGAGCTAGCGTCCCCATTGCGCTTGCGCACCACGGCACACCTAAAATCACACCGAGGGGCACAACAAATGAAAGTTGAAATTCTGCACGCCTTGCAAATCTGCACACAAATGTCGATGGATGTTATGAGAGAGAGTGTGATAATAATGAATGTTAAAAGTGTTCATAGTTGTAAATCAGTGGTATCGCCTGAAGATGGCATTTCAATCGCTCAGTTTGAACTGTCAATATCAAAACTATGAACACGTGTATTCACGTTAGTTCGTCCACGTGTGCTGACGATGGCGCTGCAATCACCATAGCGAACTGAGTGCCTGAAACAACTGACGTGCTAAAAAACTGAGTGTCTGCAGTTTTTAAAAGACAAGCCCTGGGTACTGCCACTTTTTCTTGACAATGACAGCCGGCGTCAATTGACCTGATTTAATACGTACATTTTATAATGTATTTTTGTACTTCATCTTACTGCCACTAGGTGGTCCCTCTACGTCGGCAGTCAAATAACGCACATTTGAGATCCAATACCACCGTGGAGAATCGTCAGCGCATTCGCCGAGTTTTTCAAGTGGCAGCACTGTGCTCCGAGTGGGAACATGGCGGCTGTGTCACAAATGTTGAAGATGTCAACTCCAAAGCGGGGAGCAAATGTACCGAAGATGAAAGGTATACACACTTAGACCATGCCGAGGATGACCTCCAGTTTATCGTCTATTAATCTAAAGCTTCCTTAATTGGAATTACGTAGTCCATTTTACATTTGAAGTGGAAAAGTTCAAGTGTCACTCCGTGGAAACTGCGGTCAATCAAACAACCGGCCTACACTACGAACATTTCCACTTCAAACAAAGAAACAACACTCCTTCAGCACCTATATTTCGGCGTGTTCTATTGCAAATTATCACTAGATCATCCTCGAATTTACTTAAACTCGCTCACCTCGACCGAAACTATCCATCTTTCGCGTTTTAGTCGGCAATACAGACATCGATATGTGACACAGCCGCCATGTTCGACTCGGAGCATAGTGCTGCTGCCACCTGAGAAACTCGGCGAATGCGCTGACGATTCTCCACGGTGAATACCATGCTCCTTTTTTCAGCCTATCTAGCCAACTCAGATTGTGGTACTATTCTGTAAATTTTCATCTACTTCAAACAAAGGAACAGTGACATGATACTGGATTACTGGTGATTTTTTATGGGTAGTCATGGTAGTGGTATCGTATGGTGTATCTGCTTCTCTTTTCATACATGTGAGCCGCTCCAGCAAAAGCAGACGATTGTCGCAACCCGAGGAAAGGGTTAACGGCCTTGCAGCACAACAGCTGAATATGTACATGTGGGAGTGATAATAGTTGAGTAACCTGTGCTGTACCACTACTTTTTTTAGCCAGAGTAAAGAAAATCCCTACTGTTCAATAGTGTTCAGCAGTGTGTTCAATAGGAATTTTCTTTACTTCGGCTAAAAAAATTAATGGTAGGTCCAACCCTGGAATCAGTGCATCAGCCAGTGGTGTTTTGAACTCCCCACCAAGAAACGTGAGCCCTGTCAGATGCAATGTCTTGCTATAAAGTTATATTCATGGAAACATCCAATCTGATGACAAGGGGTACGATCGTCTACAGTGGTGCCATCTTTCACTACCAACGAAAATCAACAACCACACTTCAGTAACACCAAAAATCTATTTTTGGTATAACACAGAAATGCCAATATTTATTTTTTAGCATGATACCCGTGGCGAGCATGAATTCACAGGATGCATGTGGCCAGAGAATGGCATAAGGGGTAAAAAAATATAATGCCACCCACTTAAGGACCACCCCATGTCATTCTCAACATTCCCCATGTTCCCCGTGAATATGGTGGTGCCATTTCGATCAGAAACCACGGAGGAGTTAGCGGTCGAACTTAAAGTTTAAGTGCCACCGTCAGTAACAGTATACATTTCATACACACACCAGTGTTCTCCAACTCCTATAAGCTGCCTACCTGCCGCCAATTCAAAATATTAGCCCGCCAACCCGGCGGCCGAGTTGTGTCCTTCCGCCAACCCGAAAAATTTTGCCGCCAAGTTAAAAAAAATGCCGCCATGACCTGAAAACAAAGTTGTTTCCTTCTCCCCAGCCCCAAAGTCATTCTCTGAATCGCCCACAATTAAACTGACGAAATCGCCATGAACGCGGGAACACGTGTGCCCTCCCTACGCCGGTCGCAGTCTACGTGGGGACTCCACTTTAACATGAAAATCAATAATTTATGCACTATCTACATAATGCATTCACGTCTGTTTGCGCCATATTCGCGCCCTTCTTCCTGATTGGTCAATCAACTCTAGTCATGAACAGTGATGAATGGAATAGTACCGTAACGGTGACCATATTTGGTACAGCGTCTGACGTCACACACTTGGCCAGTCGTTCGGCAATTTCCGTCAGGTTTCGTGCCAAGTGACTTCCTTGTAATGGCCGCCGCTCGGATCGATTGTTGATCGCAGATGCCGGAAATTGGGTCTTTTATTTTCCAATTTTGAAAAATTTCTTCGTGCGAGGGGGGACACCCCCCTCGCGTTCCCCCCTATGCCGCCAAGTTGTCAGACAATCAAGGGTACCAGTAAATCTAAGAAAGTAAAATATGTTTTGACCTTACCTCTCCTGACTTCATTTCTGGTGGTTTCCCATCAAAGACATAGACTGGTTTGATACCATTGTCAACCATACGTATGGTGCGGTAGAACATCCCCATCAAATGACTGGAATAAGTATGATTAAAGGCAGTGACTGACCGAAGGCAAGGCGATGCGTAAGGCTCCCGTTCCAGAGTTCACGCTTTCACGGATTTTGCACGTTTCACGCGTGAATTGATGTCGTGTTTCACGGGTGAACCCAAGATTGGGCAATGTATTTCTTATGATGCGGGTTCCATAGGCATCATTTTTCTACCTTCGGACAAGTACGATTCATTTCATGCGTGAATAAATGAAAATCACCCGTGACTCGAGGAATGAACATGCTCATTCTTTTGGGCGTGAATTCTGTGGAACTAACCCTCTAAATGAAAGATCGTGAAAAATGAAACGGGATAAGTGAAAACGTTAACTCTATGGAACGGGAGCCTAACAACAGCGTTTTACATAAGTACTACATGGGTTCACTAGGGCTAAAAAGACATGTGACGACGGACACCGCATATGACGACAAAAGCTCACAGGTGAGCTATGACTTTATTTTCCTACCTTGTGGTTTCTCCCTCATCATTCATCAACACATTCCCTTCTGATCGAACAGCAATAAGGAACTGATAAATGGACATAGAAGCGTCAATAGCCACTTTCCTTCCTGAATCAAGACAAATGACACAAATTAAAACATAAGCCTATTGACCCTCGATTGGGAGAATTCCACAAACAAGACAAATCAAGGGGTTTTGTCTACTTGTATCTAGGCCTAGGCGTATCACAGCACGGGCGTTTGCATGGTTTGGAGGGTTGTCACAGATGGTTTGACATGTTTGATGATGAATGACACCGACGCCCCTCGACACCTGGTCACCAGATTTATGGTGCGAGAGTGATGGCTACAGACCAAGGCAAAGACGGGGCTCTTATATTCTTCATCATCATCATCATCNCTGAGCGCACTTGATTCTCCGAGTAACTGCCGGATTCGCTAGTTGCCACGAGTTGCCCATGTTCTACTTTTCGGCGACTTGTCTCCAGTTCCACTCAGATCCCATCCGTCGACCTGCGCCTGCTGTTCGAGGTAACTGCCAGTTGCTCCGAGTTCCTCTCAATCGCTGAAATGTCGACCTGCGCGTGGCGTTTTTTTTATCTGCGACAGAAACATCGAGTTGCTTCAAGCCACAATGTCGACCTGTAGCTTTAGTCCTGCACTCTTTCGTAACACCTTCATCATTCATATGACACAGCAAGAAAAATGGATTCAGCAGATAATTCTGAAAAATTAACCCACTTATTAGTAAAAATATAACCCTGCGACAGACAGAAATCACAAAGTGTTGATTCCAACTTTAGGACAACACATTGACAATGAATAAACTGAGTACCGATCGCTAGATTGGCAATTTTCCCCAAATACGCATTACACAATCTGGCATATCGTCGCTAATTCTCCGAATGATTTATCCTGTTCCAAAAGCATCAGCAACAAATGTGATTACTTCTACATCAAAGAAGAAATGCAAGCGATGGAAATGATGAAGAAAAAAATGGCAACAGAGCAAGAGGAATAAAAATCGAACAAATGCCCTCCGAGTGGAAAGAGATTTTCATGGTTCATATAAACCAGGACGTTGGACTAAATCAATATCGATCGCCTTGGGGATAACAAAGGGGCTCTGTCCCGCGGCGACTGAAGTGGTGAATTCCAGGTGGCACTACACTAAAAGGACCACGGTATTCAGGGCTTGCCTTTTGAGGTGCGCAATTGCGATTGCGCACCATGGCGCACCGAGGGGCACAAAAAACCATGCGCCTAGCACTCAAAAAAGTTGAAATTCTGCACACCTTGCAAATCTGTACACAAATGTCGACAGATGTTATGAGAGAGAGTGTGGTAATAATGAATGTTAAAAGTATGTAGTTGTAAATCAGTGGTATCGCCTGAAGATGGCATTTCAATCGCTCAGTTTGAACTGTCAATATCAAAACTATGAACACGTGTATTCACGTTAGTTTGTCCACATGTGCTGAAGATGGCGCTGCAATCACCATAGCGAACTGAGTGCCTGAAACAACTGACGTGCTAAAAAACTGAGCGCCTGCAGTTTTTAAAAGACAAGCCCTGGGTACTGTCACTTTTTCTTGACAATGACAGCCGGCGTCAATTGCCTGATTTACTACGTACATTTTATAATGTATTTTTGTACTTCATCTTACTGCCACTAGGTGGTTCCCTCTACGTCGGTAGTCAAATAACGCACATTTGAGATCCAATACTGTGCTCCTTTTTTCAGCCTATCTAGCCAACTCAGATTGTGGTACCATTCTGTAATTCATCTACTTCAAACAAAGGAACCAGTGACATCATGCTGGATTACTGGTGAATTTTTATGGGTAGTGGTATCGTATGGTGTATCTGCCTCTCTTTTCATATGTGAGCCGCTCCAGCAAAAGCAGACGATTGTCGCAACCCGAGGAAAGGGTTAACGCCTTGCAGCACAACAGCTGAAATGTACATTAATGTGGGAGTGATAATAGTTGAGTAACCTGTGAAATGACCAATGATGATCACTTGCGACTATGGACAAGTGTCTGCTTTTGCTGTGAGAGCGGCAGATGGCCTCTTCAGTTGCAGTTGCATGGTTGGCCCTACCAATACTTTTTTTAGCCAGAGTAAAGAAAATCCCTATTGTTCAATAGTGTTCAGTAGTGTGTTCAATAGGAATTTTCTTTACTTTGGCTAAAAAAAGTAATGGTAGGTCCAACCCTGCAATCAGTGCATTAGCCAGTGGTGTTTTGAACTCCCCACCAAGAAATGTGAGCCCTGTCAGATGCAATGTCTTGCTATAAAGTTATATTCATGGAAACATCCAATCTGATGACAAGGGGTACAATCAACTACAGTGTTGCCATCTTTCACTACCAACGAAAATCAACAACCACACTTCAGTAACACCAAAAATCTATTTATTATTTTTGGTAACACAGAAATGCCAATATTTATTTATTTAGCATGATACCCGTGGCGAGCACATATTCACAGGATGCATGTGGCCAGAGGATGGCATAAGGGGTAAAAAAGATAATGCCACCCACTTAAGGACCACCCCATGTCATTCTCAACATTGCCCATGTTCCCCGGTGGTGCCATTTCGATCAGAAACCACGGAGGAGTTAGCGGTCAAACGTAAAGTGCCATCGTCAATTATAGCATAAAGGAATCAACCATAAAGGTTCAACTGACAAATTTAGCATTTTATAAATGTGGACAATATCCCTTTAAAACCCAACAGATTTGCATTCTGACGTTTCCATGTGATAGGCAAGACCCTTCTGCACATTCACTGCAAATTTTGTTGAATTCCGACTAGTTGATCTTATGATACAAAAGGTCTGAATTAATGAGAACCCCACGAACGATGTGTGTTCAGGGTCATCATGGTCATCGGTGTACATTTGACATGTTTGAATAGGCTGACGTACATTTGTACATGGAACACTAATTGTGCTGAAAATAGCTCAGTTATCGTCAGAAATGGAATTCAAAGCATCATGTTGGCAGGTTCATGTACCTCTTCACCACAAAAAAAGTTGAAGCTCGTGCCTATTACGTAAAGCCAAAATTCAGGCAGTGAGAGACATCTGGTGGCAACACAGGAAGTGTATCCCTCAGTATAAGCTCATCGTTCGCAGTTAAACCTTTATGGTTGATTCCTTTATGATTATAGTTAGTACCAGTATAGATAGATTTCATACATGTACACACACAATCAAGGGTAAATTCAAGAAAGATTTATTTGTTTTGACTTACCTCCCCTGACTTCATTTCTGGTGGTTTCCCATCAAAGACATAGACTGGTTTGATACCATTGTCAACCATACGTATGGTGCGGTAGAACATCCCCATCAAATGACTGGAAAAGTATGATTAAAGGCAGTGACTGACCGAAGGCAAGGCGATGCGTAACAACAGCATTTTACATGTATTACATGGGTTCACTAGAGCGAAAAAGACGTGTGATGAAGGACACCGCATGACGACAAAAGCTCACAGGTGAGCTATGACTTTATTTTCCTACCTTGTGGTTTCTCCCTCATCATTCATCAACACATTCCCTTCTGATCGAACAGCAATAAGGAACTGATAAATGGACATAGAAGCGTCAATAGCCACTTTCCTTCCTGAATCAAGACAAATGACACATTTTAAAATATAAGCCTATTGACCCTCGATTGGGAGAATTCCACGAACAAGACAAATCAAGGGTTTGAGTCTACATGTATCTAGGCCCAGGCGTATCACGGCACGGGCGTTTGCATGGTTTGGAGGGTTGTCACAGATGGTTTGGCACGTTTGATGATGAATGACACCGACGCCCCTTGACACCTGGTCTGCAGTTTATGGTGCGAGAGTGATGGCTACAGACCAAGGCAAAGACGGGGCTCTTAGTCTTATATTCTTCATCATCAGAGATGAGCGTATTGATTCAATTAGACCTTTGTGCAGACTTGGTAATTAAATGGTTGTCACTTAATAGGGAGGTTTCGCAAGCGCACGGTTAGGCCTAGGCCCTACGACGACGTTTAGGCCTATCTATTGTGTGGGTATACCCAAACAATAGATAAAATGTCGTCGTGTGGCCTAACCGGGTGCTTGCGAAACGTCCCTAGGCCTAATGTCAGCAAATGCCCCATGCCAAAAACCTGAAAAAAGGCCAAATTTCCTTTTCATTGAAAACTCGGCCTTAATAGCCTCCAAACGCCCGTGACCCCTGCAATATATAAGAGAGACTGTGATTTGGCATTAGATTAGGCAAGCCATGCATGCATGACAGTAATCAATCATGTAATAACTGATAGGCCTATAACAATTGCTCATCCGGAAATCGATTCTTCATTCATTCATCTAGGCCTATGGTCTTTGGTGGGGTTGAGTTTGATAGGCATCTATTTTCGGACAGCGAAAAAGCGGAGTAAATCGGGTTGACACTCACCAAAATAGCTTTTTATTTCATTCTCCCGAACTGCACTGGATGCATGATCCCCAATTACCTTCGATAAATTATGAATACCCATTTGAAATCGGTGGTTTCAGTAGTTTTAGGTGAAGTATCACATATGAATGAAAATCATCAGCAGCAGAGTTAACTGGTTAAAGAGCTGATAGCTGAACTCCCGCCAAATTCCGACGTTTGCCTTCTACGCCATATACAATAGAATGTCGCCGTTTACTTCACATATTAGTTATATGTATGATATAAAAAGATAAGATTATCCATCATCGAGTGTTTTTTCCGCAGATTTTGAAGAAAAAGAACAATTTGTATCATGCGGCTCTGAGGTTATATTTCAAGATGGCAGCCTCCATGTTCAAAGGTGCGAAACCAAATTGTACATTTTTCTCTCATTTTCCACGTTACGAATTAAACTACTTATGTCAATGATAGTACAAAAGTGAGAATTAAAACTCGTACCTCACAATACACGTGCATTTGATAGATCTCATTGCGCGGTAGGCCTATACGAAGTTTTCGACATCGACTGATTGTACTGTATCCCACTGTACATTGCTCTGTGCTTTTGTAGTACACACCACTATGGACCTACATTGTACCATTGATCATGATGATCACTCACTCACTGGCCATAAGTATTGCAACATGGGTTTTCTGTATGGCCGGGGTTATAGACACGGATCCGTTTCTCCAATACGATTATGGCGCTTGGAGACACGGATGATCCGTTTCCCGAATGGCCGGTTATAGACACGGATCCGTGCCTCCAGCAGTCAGGAACTTTTGCCGCATCGGGAGGTGACCTCCCAATCGAAAAAACTCCCAGTCGGGAGGTAATAACCCAATTGAGTTTTCGTTCACCTCCCAATTGGGATTTCAATGTTCTCTTCCCTTCCCAACTTTCATCAAATATTTGGGAAAATCAATGTCAACTCGGCCAGAAAATTTACNTCGGCAATGTCGCGCGACAAACACAAGCCCCAAAAATATTTTCCTTTCGTGATAGGAAAGTGTTTTAGGTGGTTATATTGCTCACACATTTATTTTTATAAAATCATCTTCCAAATATCCGCTCATGGCGTCGGCTCATGGCGGCCCGAGTCAAAAGTGTAAACATTGAAATCGCGTTCGCATTTTTCGGCGGCTGCGTCTACGCATTTATCCTGATCACTTGAGTATTATTTTGTGGTATTTCGATGAAATATTTATTCAGGATTATAGACATGTATGGAATATTGTCAGTCAAATGACAACAGAAGAGGAAATCACTTGAGTTCACAACAAGGCCCTCTGAAATTTCGGCCAAACATGTAAACTTCGGCGATAATTTTACGTCACGGACTATAGTGGGTAGCCTACTGGAGGAATATCGAATAATTTGGGCAATTAGCAGGTGCGGATCTGGGGGGGGGTCGCACCCCCCTTTAGGCCAACAAATCTGTAAAATTGACCATGAAATTCTGAAATTTGGTGCAAATCATTGAAATTCACCGCAGATTTCAATGTTTCTAGCAAGCACAGTGTGCCCCCTATTTTCCAAAATTGTGGATCCGCCCCTGATTAGCCTATCAAGAAACACGAAAATGATGCGCATTTTCAGTGCAATGTTTTCAGTTGTGAATGATTTTCCATTGTCTTCATTTTGTAAAATCTAGTGTAGGCCTTGTCTTCTTGCACTTCAAATCGAGATATCAAATTGGTGATATTTTGATATTCTGATATTTTCATGATAGATTCACTTTTCCTTAAAACTTTTCGAACCAACAGGCTTATATCGAAGTATCACATTCACATTTGGGAATCAAACATTGACGACCGACTACAGAGAAATTAAGAAAAAAACCTATGTTGCGAAACTTATGGCCAGTGAGTGTACACTACCACTACGCAGTCCGCTTGCAGTTGCATTTGCTTTGGGCCCCTGACCAATTGCCCTTCTCTGTCATCTTGAAATCACTCACATCTTGAAATCGTCAACGTCTTTTCTCATTTCAGTCACTTCATTTCTGGGGAGAAAAGTCAACGTAGCAATAGCACCATCAACATCAAGATTTTTCTCCACAAGTTGTGTGATATTTATTCGGAGGTGGAGAGAACAGTAAGGCCACAACTCATTTCCTTGTGGAATCACCACTGTTTGGTCAATAAATTATGTGTGGCATGGCAGTGTTCACATTTGGTCTGTCGTGAAAAAGTCATAATGACTCTATGCAGTGTTTAACCTTGGGGCATGGCATACAGGCATGACAGGTGCGGATCGGCCAGCAAATCTGTAAAATTCACCGTGAAATTCTGGAATTTGGAGCAAATCTTTGAAATTGACCGCAGCCAGATTTCAATGTTTAGGAGCACACGGACCCCCTCTTTTCCCAAATGGTGGATCCGCCCCTGGCATATATCTGGGTTACTCACTGAGGATGTAGCCCCGACATGCCATGCCCCCAAGATGAAAGTGAGGTTACCTTTTCTATGGTTTTGTGTATTTTGTCTCGTGTGGCTAAGGAAGTATGGTTGGTATGGAATTGGAATTAATATCAATCCACTGAAGCATGAGACCAACTAGCAAATCAAGTGAAATGTTCAGGAAGCCTCCTTTAGGTTAGTGATATGATAAGACTTTTGGTTTCATTTTTTTTCAGGCATGGCCTTTCAGCTCATACCAAATCCCCAGGAGAACCATTGATTGATCTACCTGATTATACATTTCTTGGTGAGTATAGATGAGACTTGTTCTGGCAAAACCAGTCGCATGTTGCATGTCGCTCAGAAGGTGAGCCTCAACGAACTAAGATGACACCAGGAGAGAATGGAAGAAATAAATTGTTTCAAGATTGCACAATAGACAGACAGTAATTGAAGCTGACAAACAGTTGGTCTCAACCTGCCAAGCTAAGAGCGACGTGCGACTGGGTCAAACCGTTTGGGAGAATGGGTCACAGATGTCACCAGACTACATCACATCCAATTTTGTCATTTGTATTTGGGAAGCATTGTGAAATTTGTTTGGAAGTGACTTCTGTATATTGAACTGTTTCAGATGGTCGTCCCACTCCATTGTCAGTCAGTCAGAGAAAAAGAAGGGAAAAGGCAATCGCAACCTCAGTAAGGCTAATCAATGCTTTGTGATATCAATAGCTGCACTTCCACCTACATGTATTGGAAATGTGGCTTGTTTCGGCCGTCTACACTCTACACTCTGCAACATAGTCAAAACATGTTTTCGATTTGTTTTACAAAAGTTAAGGCCTGTCCACACCATCAACATTTTCAATACATTCTAACACTTTTCAAAATGTTTCGCCGCAGAAATGTACCGTATTTAAGCACATGCGCTTATAAACGAAAATCGCTTGTTTTAAGGCCTTTTTCCTGCCTTCATTTCGCCCGAATATAAGCACATGCACTTATACTTTTCTGGAACAAAACCGCTTCTTGGGTGCCTTTTCCTGGCCAAGGATGTTGTCGGCTCAGATCGTCGGCGCATTCTAGACACAAACGATAATTAGTCCGTTGGTTGTGGTTGTCGGCACGTGCCAAGGCGATCGTTGTCCGTGATCGGCAAACTGACCCGCGCCGCCGGGACTCGCCGAGTAAGTAGGTATCGTATACACTGAACTTTGATGCAAACTAACACTTATGGCCGTACGAAATCCACTAAAAACGGATGTTCTTTTTGGAATCATTGGTCACATCATCATTTTTTGTTCGAATTCAAGCGCACTGTGCTAAAATACGCATAAATACGGTATATGTTGATGGTGTAGATAGGCCTTGAGACTCTTCAACAGTGAAGGTTTTTTCCTGCAGTTAGTTTCTCAGTAATGCTCTACCAATAATGCTAATCCTGATTACCCATGGTGTTTTTGTTCTCATATTTCAGGAAAGGATCATGGAACTTCTAGATGAGATGGAAACTACAGAGACTATATATAATGAAACGGTTGCCAAGCAGGAAAACATCAAAAAGGATATCATCAGGAGTAAATTAAAACCCAAAGGCAACAATATTAAGTCATGACCAGACTATTGAAAATGGTGATTGGGCCATAAAGACATTCTTTGGTGTTTATAGCTAAGTGGGGAGAACAAAACAAAATGTCCTTTCTTTTGCTTTTGATAAGATAATGTGCAAGAAATATATTGTTGTAAATAAAGTTGTTATTGTGCAGTACTTTCTCAGTGTCCTCCAACTCCTTACTGCCTGCCTACCACCAAGTCAAAGTCAAAATCCAGTTGTGCCCTTCCCACCAAGTGACAGCCAAAGGCATGTATTTTAGAATGCTCCTCAACGTAAAGGAGCATTCTAAAATACGGCCCAAAATGTTTCATAGCCGAGTCAAACAACTTGTGAAAAATTCATATGTAGGGTAGGGCTAAAAAGTCCCAAGATCTTTTAAAACCTCTGGAAAGCAGGATAATTGCATCTCAAGTTCTCTTTTGTCAAATTTTCTGCAGTTAGCCCTTCCCCAACTCCCTCCTTCACAATGAGACTAGCATTACAAATACACATTGACAATTCCCACCTTTTGGCAAGCTGCCGAGTCAAACCATGGAAAGGTGGGGAACACTGCTTTCTGATGACCACGTGTAGTGAACAATATTATGCCAACATCGCCATTTGAAATCTGTTTGAAATTCGACGGGCATCGCACTGGAAGGGAAAACAACTTTAGCGAATACGGTAATAATAAACAAGTTTTTATTTACACAGATTTCATCTACAATAGATGCAGTGAATTAAGTGCACTATTTACAATGAAAAATAGTGGTACAGTAGAAAACAAGCACGTCGGATTCTGGTGAACCAGACAATTTCATCCAACTTGGAAGAAATCTGTCTTGTGTAAAAATCAGACAAAAATCTGACTTCCAGCCTGACTAAAAACACATGAACTGACGAGGAGTGAGGCGTGATCCGACATGCACGATAGATTTTTATTGGAAATCCGAAATGTATTAGAAGGGACCTTGCCATTTCATCCGAGATAGTCGAAAATAGGACGTTTAGGGCTGTATGCACCAAACGAAGATGACCGGTATCTTAAACTCAGGTTGAGACACAACTTTTCATTGTTCAGGTTTGCCAGGGCATGATGTGACATGCATGTGACAATGGAAAAGTTGTGGCTCAACCTCGGTTCAAGATTTATCTTTGCTTGGTGCGTACGGCCCGTAGTGTCCAACTTAGGCGATTATTTTTTATTGGAATAACGTTACAAAAATTGGGACTTCTTGAAGTTATCACAGATGGGCGATTTTCCAACTTTAGCATTTTCTACTGTAGTATTATGAATACCGGATTGTTCCCCCAATACCGCTCAGAGTGACACACAAGTTGACCACATTGAATACACATTGTACACTGAGCGGTATTGGGGGAACAATCCGGTATGTTCCCAGAGTTGGAGGTTCAAATTCCAGTGTGATTGCATTTTCTACTGTAGTATTATGAATATGTTCCCAGAGTTGGAGGTTCATATTCCAGTGTGATTGCATTTTCTACTGTAGTATTATGAATATGTTCCCAGAGTTGGAGGTTCAAATTCCAGTGTGATTGTGAGGACTGAAGACTTGATACAAATTGCTGCTGATTGCACAGACTTGATGCTCATTGCCATCATGTCTTCTGAGATCAGCTAATTCCAAATACATGATAAACTTGTCCGTCATTTCATAGAAAATTTATCGTACTTCAAGTGACAAAAGAAAATCTTTTTTTCACTCCTCTATCCCAGACAATTCATCATTAACCCGTCTACTGTGTAATTTTTTTGAGTTTTAATTTTTCTTTCTTTAAAAAAATTGCCAAAAAAAGAATTTGACACACAAGGTTCCAGACGTGATTTAACATCCTACGCACTGTGAAGCACCTTTCCTTGCAAGGCGTACTATTACGCCTTACGCAAGCAATGATCCTCGGGTGTTTCCGGGGGTTCCTCGGATTTTGTAATAACGTAGTATGATGTCATATGCCTGCTCACCACTTCAGGAGTCATAAAACCAGACATTCTCACACATAAGACATCATGTCCATTCAATGTCAACAATCATGTGTTTGCTGGCCCCATGTCTGTCTGAAGAGGTGATAATTCCATGGCCTGCACAACACTAAACACATCGAAAGTTGGATACACACATGCACATAAATCCACAGTCATCATGTTTTTGCTGGCCCCTTGTCTGTCTGAAAATGTGATAATTCCATGGCCTGCACAACACTAAACACATCAAAAGTTGAATACACACATGTACATAAATCCACTCTCGTCATGTGTTTGCTGGCCTCTTGTCTGTCTGAAGATGTGATAATTCCATGGCCTGCAGAACACGAAACACATCGAAAGTTGAATACACACATGCACATAAATCCACTGTCGTGTTCGCTGGCCCCTAGTCTGTCTGAAGAGGTGATAATTCCATGGCCTACATGTACACAACACTAAACACATTGAAAGTTGACACACATGCACATAAATCCACTGTCATCATGTGTTCGCTGGCCTCTTCTGCCCACTTGGTGTTGGCATTTCGACTGCATTGTTCAAGACCCACCGATGCTGAAGAACGTCCTGAAGGGACAATCGTTTGTCAGGGTTGTGGCGTAGAAGCTGAAAGATAGAGTTGCACATTTGAAATAAGATAGGTAGGATGAAAACAGCTGTCAAGTCAGACACACTGAATTTGAAGCCATGCGCCAAATACTGTAGGACTGGTATTTTTAGCGTCCATTTAAGTTAGCGATAGGCCAGACTCGGAGATTACGCATCCATTTAACTTCGCGATTGGGTGATCAGCTTCATACATGTACCGTAGAAAAGATGAATTCTGTTCTTCTCAGTTACTAAGTGCCCTGGTAATAATTTCCTGTTTGACCTACTGCCCCATGGAGAGCTTGGTTGATGAATCATCATTCTATTATTTAGGCCCTGGTCAAGTGTTGCCTGCAGGTGGCTGGTTAATACATTTCTTTCATGAACTAGGAACTGTTATGACTTGTTGGATAAGATTAGCATCCTTTTAAAGATAATGTATCATGAGTATTTTCGCGGGCCACGAAATTCATTGTTTATTTACATTTTGTTTATGTCCAGGCTTTCTTTGTCTTATGAGTAAATTGTTGGTGGCATGCCCCTCTAGAAATTCTGTTGATTCCAAAAGTATTCATTTTGGTGGGTTGGCATGTCCCAAAAGTCCAAAATAACATAATGTAAACATCCATGTTTACAAACATAGAATGTAAACTAGAACTGTGAAATTTGCTTAACAGCAAATTTGATGGTCACCACATTGTGCATTGCAGTTTTGGGAGTCTGGAGGAAGGGGGTGAAGAAGGTGGATGTTTGGGTCCATGGGTGAGACAAATGGGTGTGGCTCTTTGGGTGACACTGCAGATGGGTCGCAGAGTCAAGTACCGGTACCAAAGAACGAAATTTTTTAAAGAATACAGAAGTTTATTTTTAAAATAGAAATTGGAAAGTGCATGGTGAAGCAGGTCTCATACACGTATCTCATCAATGCCAATAAAGATGAAAATTTCAAATTACAGATAAAAATTTCAAAATATAATATTTCTTGAAGGCAGTAGCTATCCTCGTGAATACTCTCATCTCAGGCTTAGTGAGTTAGTACTGATCTGATGTCTGATTTAAAGATGNAATTGTATTGACACTATGCACTGTTTGTTATCTTCTTCAACCTATATAGATTTGTATCTATTTGGTGATAATAAACGAATTCTAATTCTAATTCTAATTCTAATGGCCTATAGTATAGGCCTAGGCCTAGTATACCTGCCCCTGCTCACAGCTAGCTGGCCATGCGGCTTGTGTGCTAGCTAAGCAAAGCAGGGGGCCATGCAGGCTAGGCTGTCAAACCGAAGTGAACCTGAGCGCTGCGCTGTGCATAGGCCTATAGGCTAGGCCTACTGTGCTGTGTGTACAGCGATACACACTACACAGCACCACTCATTTGCATAGCTAGCCTAGGCCTATCGGCCTACGAACCGAGCGTAGGCCTACACATGTCATTTTATCTAGTGAATGCTGCGAACGGATGATTGATGTTTCTCTTTATTAGGTCAAAGTCACTTGAATGCTTTGGATAACTGGATAAGAACAGATTTTTTAGACAAGATAATCAACGAACTCACCACAGGTTCTTGTGGTTCGATACTCTACTGGGGGACCACAGGTCCTTACACACTTCACTGAGATTGTTTTTCTATACATTCTCAGTGAAGTGTGTAAGGACCTGTGATCCCCCAGTAGAGTATCGAACCACAAGAACCTGTGAACTCACCTCCTGAGGATGTAACATGTGCACGCGTGTGGTCCTGCACTACGACGTACCTCCAGTGTCAGGCCCTCTCAAAAATGTTGAATAAAACAAATAACGCAGCATCACTCGAAATTATTTATTTATAAGAATATTGTTATAACAACAATGCAAAGCATCACGAAAAGAAAAGATGTGGGTTTATTTTCTTGCCAAAATAATGGACTGTTCAAAGGAAGCCCCGACTCCAAAGCTACCAAGTGGAGTCCTNTTTTGTTCCAAATGATCACCAAAATCACATTTCTTGGCAGTATCCTTCACGTCCTTCAAAAATTCGTTGAATGAACGTTTGTCCTGCATGATGTTTCTAAAAACATGTCTCTGAAAAGTCTTGTTTGGTGCTGCCAGATCGTTGAAATGCTTGGTAAACTTATCCAGGATCTGCCCATTTGTTGTGTTTTCATCAATGCCCGTGAAAGTGTCGAGTATTTTTCTCCCTTCAACACCTAGAAGATGCTTCAGTACAGCACGTTGTACAGGATTTGCTTTAGTGGCTCCACCAGTGGCCACCATGTACACCTCAAAACTTTCTCGAAATATACGCCAGGTTTCAACCATCTTGTTGGTTCCTTCGAATGTCACATCCACTTCAAGTTGGGCTGGGGGCGGCAAGTGCTCCATGTTCAACAAAGTTCTCTATGACCAGCCAAGTTCACAATCACAGGGCAATGTACACACTCGCAATACAGTCAGTGTTCATTCACGTACATTCAGTAATGCATCACGGAGCTTGGGTTCGATGACCACGCGGGAATTTCAACTTGGCTTTCAAAGATCGTTTTCTCGTTCATTTCTTCATTTATTACTTAACCTCTACGCCTGTCTGGTGACGGCTGCCACCATGTTCTAGTCGTTCCATACTAGATTGTCACCAGATGGGCGGACCTTGCTTGGGTTTGACAAGGATTTAATCATGAGAAATTGAGGACGTAAGGCTTCGTGAAATAGGCTTTATTCAGAAGCACGTAACCAAGCGGAACAGGAAATACAATGCAGTGATGCTGGTCTCACTATACAGAATTGAGAACAATGAGGTCTCACAGTGCTTTCACTTGGTAGTATAGTTGGAGTGACGAACATAGGTGTCAGCACTGCATAGCTACTGGAACAGTTTGTTGCGAACATCATGCCGCGGCCTCGGCGTGATTCGCCTCAAAATTAGTAGATTGCGCATGCGCAGTATTCCTGAAGTCGTCAGCCCTTTCCAGTGGTGTTGTAGGAACGTAAACCCACTGGGGACGAGTTTGGAATTATAGATGTCTTATCTAAATAAACTTTGGGAACTTATTCCCTAAAACTCTGAATAGACATCACAAAAGGATGAAGAAAGTCAATGTAAACAGAGCGGAGCTCAGAGGACGCAAGTGCGCAGAAGTAAGTTTCGGCCTAGTGCCGTGTACATTTACACACGCTACAATACAAAATCTACAGGCGACTGTACAAAATACATTACAGAGCGTGAGCCGTGAAACGGGAACAAACTTTCACTGCAGAAAACCCGATAAGGAATTTTTACGACTAATTTACCTAAGTAAATTGTTAATAATATTTAAATGGTCATGACCTGACAAACTTACCAATTTTAAGATCCGAATAAGTTTAACAACTCGAAATTAGGCCTCGTCTGCAAACGTCCACAGAACACATAGAAACCTGCGTAGGCCTACATCAGATCGAATTTCGCGGGCCTAGAAAAGGCCACCAAAAGACACTTATACCTTGATTATAACACCATCAACATTTAGGTACCGGTACAAATTATGATTTACTGTTTGAGAGATTCGCCACTCAAAAGGTTTTGAATTAAGTCGTCATACGTGAAAATTTAATAAACCAAGGTACAAAAAGCACAAAATTGACACACAAAATGATAATAAACAAGAAGTCAATCTCCAGAATTCACGAATTTTCGACCCCAACCGGGGTCTTTTTCAAGTGGAACTTTACAATCTGAAACTCTAGAAAAGACTGAGCTGAAACCCGAATGTAGAACTACATAGCCTGTGTAGACAGGACAAACAAGCAATTAAGGAAAGAATAGCGACCAAGCCCCACGGGTGGTTGCTGGACAATTAAGGAGAAACTAATTTAGCTGAAAGAAAAGGATTGAATAACTGCAGGGCTGCCCAGCCTGACCAGAGTTTAGGAACTGGCGCAGAGCTTCATTTGGCTGAAAGAAAGTTTATAAATTAATAAATCGAAGTGGCTATTTATCAAGCCCGGCTCGCTAAACAGTATGCAAAATTGGGCTTAAACGTCGAGCTGCCCGTATTTCCGGAACCAGGTGATAAATACTCTACCACTGTCTTCAAGGTACAAAAAGCACAAAATTGACACACTAAATGATAATAAACAAGAAGTCAATCTCCAGAATTCACGAATTTTCGACCCCAACCGGGGTCTTTTTCAAGTGGAACTTTACAATCTGAAACTCTAGAAAAGACTGAGCTGAAACCCGAAACTAATTCAGCTGAATTTTCAGCTGAATTAGTTTCTCCTTAATTGTCCAGCGGCCACCTTTGGGGCTTGGTCGCTATTCTTTCCTTAATTGCTTGTTTGCCCTGTCTACACAGGCTATGTAGTTCTATTCGGGTTTCAGCTCAGTCTTTTCTAGAGTTTCAGATTGTAAAGTTCCACTTGAAAAAGACCCCGGTTGGGGTCGAAAATTCGTGAATTCTGGAGATTGACTTCTTGTTTATTATCTACCACTGTCTTCAGTGTGTTGATTGGGACATTGCAAAGATGTCGGGCCTACACCCCTGAGGTCGAGGGTTCGATTCCCGTGTGGTCATGATATTTTTTCATTTTTTTTTCTTTTTCTTGTTTTCCTTTTCTTAGAAAATTATGTTGCCTTTTCCAAATTTTTACATAGAACAACTAATTATTTTTTTTCTTAGTGGTGACACTGATAAAATCGTCTACAGAATCGTCGCATCATCCTCCTGGCCCTGGGCACACCCCGCTGGTGTTCGGACTCACCGGCCAACCCCAGCGGATTAATCTTGAGACTGACGAAAACCGAGAGTCTGAAGCTAGGCATGCGACATACAGTGTCTAAGATTTGGGCCATCACACAGAAACAAGGGTTGAAAAAAGGATTAATTGGCTTCGGAGACCCCCATGTTGCGAGCAATGAAGCACCACCACACTGCCGACTTCCGAACTAAACAAGCTGAAGCCATTGAATATTCATGAGGAGGCGTGTCTTTATTGCCAGCTCGACGAACAATGCTGAATTTGAAGCCTGCTTGTCAAGCTGGCTCGATAAATAACACTGAATCCACGTACTCCTCATCGAGCGGCTTGACAAATAAGACCGAAAGTAGTGCTTATTCATCGAGCGGCTCGATAAATAAACCCGGTCTTAATAAATATGCATCCAGATTTGTAGGAAAAAAACAGAATGGATAATGCAAATCACTGAGCAATGAGAAGAATAAGGCGAGGAGGATTAGAGCAAAAAAGGGGGCAAAGGGGAGGGAAAAAACAAGGCCTGGACCAGAAGGGGAGCCACAGTGCCCTCCGCAACTGGAGAACCAAAAACGAAATAGGCCTACCAGGGTGAGAGGAAAGGAAGAACACAAATGCCAAATTGGGGTCTCAGGACCTTGTGTTAAGACCTGAGGGGGTGATGGTTTTAAGGGTCCACATCCACTTCGACTCTGTCTGAAGGAGAGTCGTCTCATCTGGACATGTCTCGAGGATGGTGAACAACACGTCCGTGACAGAATGTCCTGGCAACTTAAAGTGGGCATAGAGTATCGAGCAGTCACGATCACGATCCTCTTTCCCCAATCTGATGTTGGACTTATGGTTGTTCATCCTTTGACGGAAACATGTTGTCTGTCCGACGTACTGATTGATGGTGGTGCATCTGGTACATGTGATGCAGTAGACCACATTTCTGCTGTCACAATCAGCGGGACCCCTCAGGCGGAGTAGATGGGACCTTCCCGTGGAGGAGCTAGTGATGTGGGACTGGGAGGGCAAGGAGATGCAAAGTTGACATTTCCGACCTTTCTTTGGTCCTTTCCCTGAGCAAGGGTCACAGGTGGGCTTGGCACGTTGGATCTCCTGTGTGGGGACCTTGGCTCTTACCAGCACATCACGAAGGTTTTTGGGTCTCCGGAATGCAATAAGGGGTGGCTCAGGGCAGCATTCCTTCATTGATGGGTTCAAATGAAGAATAGGAAGGAAACGGCGTGTGATTGCAGTAATGTCTGGCAGTCCAGGGTGATAGGTGAGGACTAAGGGGATCTTGCGGGTTTTGGGGGACTGCTGGTTGTCTCGGACCTCACTTCTGTCGACACTCTGGTTAGCCTGGGGATCACCATCATCAGCTCTGTCTCTACTCCCATCCTGGGTATTGGTTTCCGTCGTAGTAGGAGGGTGGGCCCCCTGGCCGTCATGACGTTGGATCGCCCTTTCTACTTCCCTTGCAACTTTCCGTCTGTTATGTCCCCTGTCTGTGAGAAAGCCAACCAAGTTCTGAAGGTGTTTCAGAGCCGCAGGCCGTTCTGAGCATATGGACAGGATGCGGAGGGCTTGGGAAAAAGGGATGGCACGTTTAGTATGGCCAGGGTGACAGGAAGCTGGGTGGAGGTATTGGTGAGTGTCCGTGGGTTTTACATAGAGGTCAGTCACAATCCTTGAGTCGCAGAGTTTGACAGTCACATCCAAAAAGTTCTGGGAGGAAGGGGATGCATCCCAAGTGAACCTGATGGTGGGGTGGAACTTATTGAGCCTGTCAACGAAATCCTCCAGTTTTTTACGTCCATGGGTCCACACAGAGAAACTGTAACAAATATCCGACTGAAAAATAGATGCACCCCTAACTATTTCCTGTACACGATTTGTCTGCATACTACGGCTACATACACTAGTGGACAACAATATTTCTAAATTCTAAGTCATTTTCCTCTTTTACTTTCCTTTTGTCTCTAACCACTATTTATTTTTCTCATTAATCAGAACATTTTTACCTTGGCAAGTGGGTTATATAATCCCATGAGATTGTCCATGCCAAGCCTTATTGACATGGGGTTGTTGATGGATGAATAACAAAGACAATCATGATGCGCTTCGTCCATACTTTCCTCTCCAATAGCTTTAGCCTTTGAATTAGAGAGGCTTGAATGGCACCCGTCATAATTATCTTTGTTCCCCATGGATCAGCAACCGTTGTCTATAAACTTTTGTATGGACAATCAGAGGGGATTATATAACCCACTTTCCAAGGTAAAAATGTTCTGATCAATGAGAAAAAAAAGTGGTTTGAGACAGAAGGAAGGCATGAGAGGAAAATGACTTAGAATTTTGAAAATGTCCTTTTTTTCTGTCCACCAGTGTACCATCGTGTGCGGCGGTGCTTAAAATACAATGTTGTGAGGACATTTTCTGCAATCAATTATCCAAGGTCACTTGTACAGTCATTGACATTAGTTTATCTACACCTGATACTTTGAATATTTCAAATACTACTGGGCCAATTTTTAACACGGTTTATACCATATGAAAGTACATCTTCTTGGTCACGTTTCTGCATCAAAATTTTGGAAATTTGGAAACATCGTAATTACGTAATAGCTCATCAGAAAAAATCCTAAAAATCAAGGTAAATAACATCTTGATGGTTAATTACCCAACATCAGTTTTTGAAACATGTATCAGGAACATCAACATGCTGCATGAGGAATAGATAGCCTTAGAGACAGGAAAAATGTACAGAGTGGGGTTGAGGTTTCATCAGCCAAGGTACAATTTGTTATTGAACCAGCAGGATCAGTGCTAGAAATCTAGTAGTGACCCTGCTGGTTGAATAACAGATTGTACCTTGGCTGATGAAATCTCAACCCCAAGCTCTGGGCATTGTGGGGTTGTGTTTTTGACTTTTCTAAGGCTGTCTATTCCTCATGTGCAATTCTGTGGCAATCATACATGCATACTGTAACTGACGGCCTGGATTCCTTAAAGACTGAAGTAGGCATTAATGTAGGAACGGTGAACCCTTGACAAACTGATATCTGTGGGCACCATCAGCTGATCTACAGTGAACCCGGGGCAACGCTTCTTGATGCAGGAGGAATTGATATGGTAGTGCTTTGGCCTTTGCTGGAAGGTCATCTTCAACACACCATCCTTAACATATGTATCCCATTCGTCATGTACGATGACCAAGTCATATGGTGCTGAAGGGATTTCCCAACCTTCATCCTTGTGGAAATTCATTCTACATCCAGCACAAACTTTGATCCTCTTAGTGAGTTTCTTGAAGATAAACGGTTGACCAGAGTCTGGTGCCAGCGATGGAAGGTTGTTGCGATTGACAACTGTTGCAGGAGGAGCCCTCAGTGCTGTGTAAGGCTGAAGGATGGCCACTTCTTGGTGAGGTGGGTCATTATCTGGCTGACTTGTGGCATGACTTCTATTAGGGGTAGGTGGAAGGGCATCCTTGTATGGTTCAACAGGTACGACATTTGCATCTCCATGTGGTAATGGTTGCAGGACACCATCATCAACAGGAGGGCGACCAATTGCATGAGATGGTTTTTGCCTCTTACGTTTGGGTACCCCCCCCCCCCCCCCGACCACAAA